>OFHU01003534.1:0-112500 GCA_900245905.1 Lacerta viridis | reverse complement strand
CCTTCAGTATCTCCTTAAGTTCCATATCTGAACTCCTTAAATGTCAAAGACAGTAAGAAAGCTTTAAATTTAACTCTGATGTATGCATCCTATTACCTAAAGTTATGTTGTTAGCATCCTTCTGTCTCGAGAGACAATGGAGTGTACCTCTGGGGGTGAAGTCAAACCACTGCATTAGTATCCCCAAAGTGACTTATCTGGGGTGCAAACCTGGGCAGTGTGTATGGAGGTCCTGAGCTGCGAAGAGGTTAAGACCCTCATCCCGGCCTCACTGATGTGGTCCAAAAGAAATCAATGCAATACAGTTGGCACCAGCTTGGCTGAAGGAGTTGCTGGAAGATGTACCATCCTATTGCCTTAGGGACTCCACTCTGGATTTGTGTAGGGTTTACTCCTTAGCCATTTCTTTCTCCCAAAGATGTCCTGCAAGGGAGAGGAGGTTTAGGATCAGAAATTTCCTTCTCCTAGATGGGCTACCTTCCCAGGTTGTTGATTCCAATCCACCCCTCACTTCCCTCTACAGCATGTGCAGAAACAGCCATCTTAATCATCAGATCCACTATTGGTCTCGCCCGCTCAAACTGCTGCAGCCTGTCTTTGCATGCAGGGGAAGTCCCTAACTCACTGAGGGTTTGAGACCCATCGGCTACCCTCACCAGGTTTAGCCAGCCAGCCAAAGCCATTTATTGGACGCAAACTCCAGTGAACCCTGAAACATCTTATTAAAGATGTATAGGATTACTCTGTAAACCTCAAACATCAGTTTGGGTTTTGACTCTGTGTTCCCTTGGGGCAGCGCATAGACTCCACCCATCATTCCCCTTGTTAGTTTTCAAAGACACAGTGCAATTCAGTGCAATCCTGATCAGTTGGAAGCTGTTGGTAGAATTCCAATTGATTTTAATGGAACAGCATTTTCATCCTTTTTTTTCTTTTTTGTCAACAGAAAGAAAAAGCAGCGACTGTGAAAATCAATTAAAGCAAATAAAGTAACTCATTTTGATTCCCCACATTTGGCGACTATTTTCAGTTATAACAGTGTTGGCTGCCTCTGTGAATTGACAAAGTGGAGTTTAGTAAAATTCTATTGCTGTATTCTGTGCCTTCTTTGAATGCTTCTTCCTTCATCCAGTTTGATTAGCTATTAGTCAGGAAATGAGAGTGAAGTGGAGAACAGGATCATATATGGATCTGTCCCTGAAATTGCACGGGGACTTAAATCCATAATAGTGTGTATTGTGTGCATTTAAGAATTCAGTTTATCAAGTCAATGGCACCCTTGTTATTCCTTATGGAGTGGGGTGGTGGATGTCCACAGCTTTCTGCTGGGAAATTCTGCTTTCTGTTGTACTGCTGTAAGAGATTTCTTGGGAAAGAAAGGATCATAAAATGGCTATCTCGGCAGTGCTAAAAAAGAACACTTGAGCATTTAAGAACATCTCACAGGTTTATGTTCTACTACGTGCTAAGAGGCGTATTGATTCATAAGTGTCTAAATTGGAAATTCCACTTAAACCCTTTCCCATAAAGTGTCAATTTGCTGAATCTTGCATTTGGAAGAAAACAATTGAAATGATCTCCTGCCCCCCCCCCACCAAAAAAACCACAACTGTTTTCCCTGACATGTCTACCCTGTAAAATTTTCTTTGGTTATCTCTGCTCTTCTCTTCCTCTTAGTGCACAATACAAGGTTTGCTTTTTTCCATGTATCTTCGAAGTGCAAAGTGTACTTAAGAAGGAGGTAAACAAACTGGAACAAGTTCAGAGGCGGGCAACAAAAATGATCAGTGTTTTGGAAAGCAGTTCCTGTGATAAGAAGATAGACAACATGATAGCATTCTTCAAATACCTGAGAGGCTGTCACATGGAAGAGAGTAAAGATTAGGTTGTACAACAGATTTAACCAAATCCCAAACTGAATTGGACTGATTTGTGCTCTGTCCAGATTGGTTTGAAGCAGCTACAAATTGCTACAGAACAAATTGGGTTGTCCTCGATTAATTTGCAGCCATTTGTGCTGAATTGTCATTCGAAACAGTCTTTCAGAAAGCAAGACAGGCTGTCATTAATTACAACACCATATTAAGACAACACTTGGATGGGGAGAGAAAAGGGGAGTGAAAGGAGAACCAACCCAGACCTCACTAACCACAGTACTTGAGGAGCTGCACTTTGCTTAATGAGAGCTGCAGAGCTTTCCTGGAATGCTATTTATAGAGCTCTCCCGATCTGCCCCATGGCTCTGACCCCATCCTCTGGGGCCAACTGGAAATCACTAGCTTTGCTTCTGATTCTGTGCCAAAATAGTTCAGGGGTAGGGCTATTGTTTAATTAGGGTAAAACACACCTCATATAGGAGAAGGGGAGGAGAGTTTTCATCACCTCTTCTTCCTCCTGACCGCAGGGGGACTCAGTTCTGCAGGGTGCTTCATCAAAAGCAGCTTCTCCTGCAATGCTCAGGATGGCTACATCAACCATTGAGCATCGGGCAGGAAGCAGAGTCAGGTGGCATTGGGCTTCTCCTGGGAAGAAGCAGCCAGAAGTCAAGTAGGTCTTGCTCTTTCCATGGGTTTTTCTGCCTGATACCTGTCTCTCCTTCCTGCCTAATGTTCCACCCTCTTAATAGCCCTGGGTTTCTCTATTAAACTTTTTTTAATAGTTTTTATTTGATTTTACAAATATATATTTTTCCACCCTCATTATCACAAATGATAAAAATTAAACCAGATTCTTCTGAATCCCAAGACTTCCCTCCTCCCCTCTGTGGGTTCTTTTAGTAACTTTCTTGACTACGTACTGTAAATCCATCTAATTTATAATCCTCCATTGTATCAGAAGTCTGTGTGACATTACAAGAGTTATTTAAGACCTGCTAAAGAGTTCAAGTTTTTACAGTGGTCTTTTAAATATAATGTCAACTTCTCCCATTCTTTGTTAAAGTTTTAATCCTCCTGATTTCTAATTTTCCCAGTCCGTCTTGCCATCTCTGCATAGTCCAATAATTTCATCTGCCAGTACACCCTGGTAGGAATCTTGTCATATTTCCAACTCTGGGCAAGCAACATCCTTGTAGCGGGTTTCTCTATTAAACTCATAGCTGTCAACTTTTCCCTTTTCTTGCAAGGAATCCTATTTGAATTTCCTATAAGGGGAAAGTTGACAGCTATGATTAAACTTGACCTATAGTGATGCATTACTGTCTCAACTTGACTCAACTCAGGACTTGTACCTCAGATGAATCCGGTACACATTCCTAGCTATCACCTCGCCCAACATTCTGCAGTCTTGAGCAGGGGAGGCGGCAAAATCTTATAATGCAAGAGGTGCAATTCAACATTGTCCTATGGCAAATGTTCTGCCTGCTCAAGCATTGTAGCTTGCTAGACAGAAGGGTTCCTGGTCTCCTCCCCCTGTGCACTCCTCTTGGGGTTCTCCTGATCCTGTCAAGCCAATTTTGGGGTGTGTGGGGAATACACAGAGAAAAGAAAGGAGGGAAATCCCTGGTGCACAAAGAGAAGTTCTTGTGCTGGGCTTCAGCTGATAGGCTCTGGTGCATCCCCATCTCTCCCCACTTTGACAGCACAATGGAACACTGATTTATATCAGTTCATTCTAATCACATTTATCCATTGACCTGAAGAAGGCTGAGCTAGCATGGGAAGAAATCATGTATTTTTTTGGGGGGTGGCTCCCCATAATTTTTTTTTCATATTTTAATCAGCAATGGAAATACAGTTCTTAATAACATTGAAAGCATGTGGAAGTTTCAGCCTGCTCAGATGTGCCAGCTGGGGAGGCAAAAGACGTCAGTGACAAGCATATACCACAGATATGGAAAGAGATTCTCTTGTTCCTTGTTAGTTTTCAACCTCAGCAATCTTACATAACATGAGATTGGGCACTTGAAGGATCATCTTTTCCAGATGAGCCTTTGCTCAGATGAAGCATTGCCATTTATTCAATATATATCTCTAGAGACCGTCTGAGATGAAAAAGTTGCCAGCAAATAGCTGGGCATTTTAAATGATAGCACTTGGTTAGTTCCCATATGACATTTAGGAAGTTTTAAACAGCCTTCTTTTAAGAAGAGCTTTGGATTCTGATCCTGGATCTCTATATTGTTGGGTTTTTCTTTTTTTCTTTTCTTTTTACTGATGTCTTAGGTCCCCGGCCCCTTTCTTTGTGTGCAGATGGGTAGATAACTACAGGTTTAGGCTGAATGGCAAATTACACACATTGTTTATTATTGTCTAAAGACCCACAAAAACAATTTCAAAAGCAAAATACAGCCGAAACATGTAAGACTAGGCAGTTACTGTGTTTTATCCAAGACATGTTGATTTCTAATTCTTACTACAGTACCTCCAAGAGAAATTTTGCCACTACCAAGGTTGTACCATTTTTTCTTATCTTCAAGGAGATACTTGAGATAAAAGATATCAGATTTTCCAGGTAAATTTACCAGTAAGGGCTTAATTAATTGATTCCTGGCATGTTTATACAGCCCACAGTATAGCAAAATACGTTTCATGCAATCAAGAGCCTGAGAACATAAACACAGTCTATTCTGGTAAGCTATACCGGTCTGTCTGTGGTTTAGGACTTCAGACAGGAATACATTTAGTCTAGCTTTGGTAAACAAACAACGGTAATTGAGTACTGACAAATTCATAATACAGTGGTACCTCGGGTTAAGAACTTAATTTGTTCTGGAGGTCCGTTCTTAACCTGAAACTGTTCTTAACCTGAAGCACCACTTTAGCTAATGGGACCTCCTGCTGCCGCTGCACCGCCAGAGCACAATTTCTGTTCTTATCCTGAAGCAAAGTTCTTAACCTGAAGCGTTATTTCTGGGTTAGCGGAGTATGTAACCTGAAGCATCTGTAATCTGAAGCATCTGTAACCTGAGGTACCACTGTATGTGAGGATAATTGCAAAATGCGCCTTACTTGTTTTGACAATTCTTAATTTTCATTTCTGATGTTTTACTGAATTTTTAATAGTTTGTTGGAAGCCACCCAGAGTGGCTGGGGATCCCCAACCAGATGGGCGAGGTATATTATTATTATTATTATTATTATTATTATTATTATTATTATATCATTATCATTATGCATTGTTGAAGGAACAAACTCTGGTCATCCTTTGGGCTTCCCTCTTTTGTGTTTTACTAACCCTGTAGAGCAGCCAGCCATTGGACACAATACTGAGCTAGGTCAACCATAGATTTTAGAGAAGACACACTTCTAGTAGCACTCAAACACAAACCCTATAATAGGTCAGAGTGTAGGATTTCAGTTGAAGAAGCAAAATAAGCAGTGAGGGGACAGCAATGCAGTGGCGGAGCTTCATGCTCTGGCACCGGGGGGGGGGCGGAGAGCAGGCGGGGACGGGGCTGGCGCGCATCCTGGGGGCGTGGCGCACGTCCCGGGAGCATGATGCCCAGCATGGCAGGGGGCAGCTGCGATGGCACCCCACTGGGATTGCGCTGCCGGGGGCGGTGCACTCCCCCTGCACTCCTCTTCCACCGCCAGTGCAGCAATGGGAGCAGTAATAGCGCCTGAGACAAAAGCAGTTTGTCAGATTTCTGGCTTTGAACATGACAGCTCCATGTTTTGCTGCTTACCTCCTTCAATCCGGGGTATCTCGTTTAGCTTTGTACACCACAACTCTTCTTCTCTCCATGCCCAGTAATCCTCATACGAAACATTACGAGTAAGGCAGCGGTGGCACACTCTGTTTCAGAATTGCCTTGTGTTACGATTCCTCAATTGACTGCTCAGCTTAATGCCTCCAAAATCCCTTGAAAGTGCGTAGGGCACAGTTCTTGGCAGTTTCTACATGTCCGCTTGGTTTCTTTTGTTTAATGCACAAGCCTTTCTGCTGCTTCCCTGGTCTGTGATGCAGAGCGAGTCTGATGGGAAAATGGCAATTACAGCCGATCGTAAGATTGGAAGGACTTACTCAGCGCCATTTGTAACACTTTTTAAACAGCTCCCTGAAGCTCTAATTTCGAAGCAACACCTCCTTATCTGAGAGAGTATACTGAAGATTTGTGTAATGTGTATGACTCACAAAGAAGATGGCAATAACAGATAGCACCTCCTTTATCCGCGAGGGAATTTAAAACAGCTACTTTTGCCAGGGAAGGTTGGTGATAATTAGGTGAAGTTGACATTTTACGTTTTACTTCTTTATCTTCATTTCTAACACCTTGCAATGAGAAAATGCATTATTTTTACGGACACACTGAGTTATTCAGATAAATTCTCATTTGTTATCAATGGACTTCTCACTATGTGGTTCCCAATTGTCACTAGACCATCAATAAACATTTCTTTATGATTAGTCCAAGACAGTTTTATGCATTCTAAACTAGCAACCATATTCTGTCAATGTACATGTTCTGACCTAAGTTCCATCCTGTGTTCTGTCACTATAAATGAGCAACAAAAGAGACATGGTAATTATACAGTAGGCAGGGTTGACACTGGACCTTAACAGCAGCCAGGGCCACATCAGTACCATACATTTTAAACACTACTATACCACTTTAAGGCACGGGTGGCACTGTGGTCTAAACCACAGAGCCTAGGAGTTGCCGATCAGAAGGTTGGCGGTTCGAATCCCCGCGACGGGGTGAGTTCCCGTTGCTCTGTCCCAGCTCCTGCCAACTAGCAGTTCGAAAGCACGTCAAAGTGCAAGTAGATAAATAGGTACCGCTCTGGTGGGAAGGTAAACAGCATTTCCGTGCGCTGCTCTGGTTCTCCAGAAGTGGCTTAGTCATGCTGGCCACATGACCCAGAAGCTATACGCCGGCTCCCTCGGCCAGTAAAGCGAGATGAGCGTTGCAACCCCAGAGTCGTCCACGACTGGACCTAATGGTCAGGGGCCCCTTTACCTTTACCTTTAGACCACTTTAAACAACTCCCTGGGAAGAAGGATTGACTGTTAAACCACTCTAGAAATTGTAGCCCTGTGCAGGGCTGGATTTAGGTTTGATGAGACCCTAAGCTACTGAAGATAATAGGGCCCTTTATGAGGAAGCAAGTAAAATATTTAATATAATTATAATATTTATATATAGTATTATAGTAGCAAGTGGGGTAATAGGGAACTGCAGTAGTAAATAATAATATAGGCCTACTAAATAATAAAGATGAATATTTTTCTAAAGTAATTTTATAATGGGATCAAAATAAATAAATGATGTATTACTTGAAATCGATCAGTAGGCAAAAGACTCATACCCTTAGTCTATGCTGCCTGATCATCAGTCTACAAGGTACAACAGCTTGACCTACATTCAACTGTGCTGCACTGCAGTATGCAGCTGCATGCTACATTTTGTCATGCTAACAGTCCATGCAGAATGTAGGCACCCTATATATAGAAATGAGCAAACCAGTGATATTTTAGGGAGCAGGCTAGCAGGCAGGGCCCATTACTTACATCATAGGAGCCTACACAAACACAAAACACTGTTGCTGTATGTAGGTTTTATTTTATTTGTTTCTTATCTTATATTTTGGAATGTACATCCAGTTTTTCCCCCCTTTAATTTTTTGGGGGGACCCTGGAGAGTGGGGACCTAAGCTATAGCTTGCTTAGCTTATACGTAAATCCGGCACTGGCCCTGTGAAGGGAATCAGATGTCCTAACAACTCTCAGCATCCTTAAAAAAACCAGTTTAACCAAACAGCTGTCATGAGCATCACTGTCACATATACAATAAAACATATATTTATTATTTATATAGCGCCTTTGCTGTACATCATAGCTGTCAACTTTTCCCTTTTCTTGCAAGGAATCCTATTTGGAATAAGGGAATTTTCCTTAAAAAGAAAAAGGGGGAAATTGACAGCTATGCTGTACATAGCATTTTACAGAACAATATAGACAACAACAACCCCCCAAAAAATGCCAGTTACTTGCCCAGAGGAGCTAATGACAGGAAGTTAAACAGAGATAGGAAGAGGCAGGTGAGGAAGGAAGAAGCAGATGAAGGAGAACCTTTTGAAGTGAGCAGCATTGACTATTGATTCATCAGCAGAAGATCAAGGCCTATTCACACAAATGCATGAAAATAAATATCAGCTATAACTCGAGTGTAATCACATCAGCCTGGCTTCACCTGCTTTAGTAGTGAAAATAAAATGTAAAATCTTTTTTTATTATATTCTTAAACGAAGCATTCAAATGAGCGTTTTTATGAAATACCGCTCCCCCCCTTCATTTCCGGGGCTCTATTTACAATCTTATAAACCCTGCCCGAGGCAAAAAATATGCCAGCAGTTTCTGAGAGTCAGTTCTCTTCTCTACCTATCCATTTTCATTGATATTCAAAGTGTGGCATGACAGCTGTTTTCACAGAGGACGGATGAATGCCCGTTAGTGCAGTAAGTTCTAGGTTAGGTTGCTTTCGACCGAACTCTCTTTAGGTTCTTATAGCCCTAAGCCAAATCTTCACTGGTGGAAGCTGAGTGAAAGAGGTGATTTTACCAAATCCTGCTGTGATAACTCTGATGGGAAACCTTTTTTTTTGCCCTCAATTGCAGAACTCTGAGAAGAAACCTTTCAGTGAACTCAGCAATTCGTATTGCAGTCCCCTGAACACCTGCTTTCCCTCGAGTCCCATTTAAATGAGACCATTGGAGTCGGGAAGAGTTGTTTGTTAAGGGTTCTGACACTTGTTCGGAGACCCTTAAAAAACGAGAGTTCTCCAGATTCCTTGGGGGCAGCCATGACTGTTTAAAGTGGTATCATACTGCTTTAAATGTATGGTGTGGATGGAGCCAAACTTCCTGAAACAATATGCAAACTGATATGTACCTTTTTCTTTTCTTTTTCTTTTCTTTTTTGCAATTTTGTGGTGTTTTAATCCAAACAAGTAATGCATACAAAAAAGTGCATATTAGGGGGAAGTGTGCATAAAATACATATAATCATGAAAAGAACATGGAAAGAACATGGAAAAGAACAAACTTAGTTGGTCTGTAAGGTGCTACTGGAAGGAATTTTTTATTTTATTTTGTTTTGACTATGGCAGACCAACACGGCTACCTACCTGTAATGTAAAAGTCATTGCTGTAATGTAATAATAATAATAATAATAATAATAATAATAATAATAATTAATAATACCCTCCATCTGGCTGGGTTCCCCAGGCACTCTGGGTGGCTTATAGTGCATATAAAAACATAGTAAAATGTCAAAATTAAAACTTCCCAATACAGGGCTGCCTTCAGATGTCTTCTAAAAGTTGTGCTTGTGGGGCAAAACTGCTTGGTGCAATGTGTGTATTAGGATAAACACGCACTAAAATTTGGGTGATTTTTGGTGAGTTGTTGTTGTTTTGAAAAACAAAACAAAGCTCAAATTGATGCAGAAATGTTCAGAACTCAACTTAAGATTGAGGGAGGAGGAAGAACCAGAAACTAACAAATGTATTCCTCCTTAGTAGTGCTCTTTGGGATCCAACAGAACACTGCAAGAGAGAGTGGGTGTCTAGTCCTGACATCCTATGAAATGTGGGCATTTCTCAGGGGGCACGTTTGATGTAAGGGAAGCTGAGCTAGTGGAAACACGAACAGAGCAGGAAGAGCCAACAGTATCTTTTGCAGCATGGATTTTTGAGGGTTGCCATGTTGGTGACCTCTGGTCCAGACTCAGCAGCAGCATCTCTTCTGAGTTTACCAGACAGAAGACTTTTCCGGACTGTACATGGCAGGGATTGAAGTGAGATCTTTGCATGCGAAGATCTGCTAAGTATCATGAAGTTACGGCCCCTTCTCAAATTCAACACTGAATAGATGTTAGGACTTGGACATCCCATTGCTTCTTGCATTCTGCTTTACGTCACACAAATGCTTAAAGGAGTTTGATCAAAATTGTGGTGTAAACAGAAACGTTCATAGTAAATGCAAAGGGAACTACTACGTGGCCCTTTTTCCCGTATCTCTGATGAAATAAATTTTATTGCTTATTGGTTTGGAACAAGTTAAATTAATCCCACTTGATGTATCAAAAGCGAGAAAACCATTTGATAGAAAACTCATTAGTCTTAACCAGGAACACTCTCAATCTTACTCCTTTCAGTAAATTTCAATTTTGGAAACAAACAGCAATTTCCCATGACTGGTGTTCATAGAATGAGAAAATGTGTTGTATTTATCTGCCTGTGCTTCCCTCACACAGCTAATCCAGTTTTCACCTGATTAAAAAACAATAATAAATACTGCAATGCAGCTAAACTGGAAGTGTAAGTTTGTCGCATTAGTGTAAATGATGAATTATGAGACTTGGCAGATATCAGGAGTGGATCAGGCCAAAGTTCTTTCTCACAATGGCCAACCATAATCCAATGGGATGATCACAAGAAGGACATGAAGGTAATAAACTTCTCCTGCTGGTGTCTCTGATAGTGGAAATAATCTATCTATCTATCTATCTATCTATCTATCTATCTATCTATCTATCATCTATCTCTATATATCATCTATCATCTATCCATCCATCCTAAGTAGTAGCCATGGTTAGCCTTTTCCTCTATGAATTTGGCTAATCCCCTATTAAAAGCCTTCTACAGTACATCTAAGAAGCAGCAATGAGCTACTACTACTACTACTACTACACAGAGAGAGGGGGGAGGGAGAGAGAGAGGGGGGCAGAATTGAGGATTAGCACTGTAAGCCATGAGGTCACTGTTCTTCTGTCAGCATGGAAGAGAAAATGAGACCCTCCAAAACATGTGCTGGCCATTGCCTGGGCTACCAACACCAATGAACAGCTGTATTATGGCTGCCATATTAAAAATCTGAATCTAAAACTTCTGCCAGGAAGTTTTTTAAAATGGGCAGCCTTAAAATCTCCATTGAACAGTGCTCTTGATGCATGTTCCAATTTCTCTGTGTGACTGTTCAGACATTTAGAAGTGAGGAGAGCATTTCGCAAGCTGGACATTCTTGTAACAACTGGCTGGCACAAATGAATGAATGAATGAATGGACAGATTTCAGAGCTCAGCAGACCTGCAACTTTACTTATTCAATCCCTGCCAGCTCAGCATATTGTCTCTGTTCTGGAGGGCCGATATTGGCTGTCAAAAGCAGCATTCCCTCCTGATTTAAAAGATCATTCATTTTACCATTTCCTCTCAGTGATATCAGAGCCAAATTTCATAGCTAAGGGAGGAATTAAGGTACACAGGCTTTGGCGTTCAAAGGGGTTGGCATGCTATCCCTGTACGTGAAGTTTTTTTAATAGAGACCTGAGACAGCAAGAAATTATGCATAGGTCCACCACCTCCCTGAGGAGTTTTATATTTTGTTTGTTTATAAAAAGTACTTACATACTCTCCCCTCACAAACTATGGGCCCAGTATAGAGCAACACAAGAAGTCTTTAAAGGCAATACAGAATGGTCATTAAAATATCTGGCTACTCAAGAAAATGTTAAACAACTGCTTTGGCCTGTTGGTATTAAAAAGACTGTAGGAACGCGGGTGGCACTGTGGTCTAAACCACTGAACCTCTTGGGCTTGCTGATCAGAAGGTTGGCGGTTCGAATCCATTTGATGGGTGTGAGCTCCCGTTGCTATGTCCCAGCTCCTGCCAACCTAGCAGTTTGAAAGTATAACAGTGCAAGCACAGTCATACCTCGTGTTGCGTTTGCTTCACGTTGCGGCTTTTCAGGTTACTAACGCAGCAAACCCGGAAATGTTTACTTCCGGGTTCGCTGCGCACTCACGTGCAGAAGCAATCTGCATGCTTCGTACATGCACAGAAGCGATCTGCATACTTTGCACATGCGCAGAAGTGCTCTATCGTGTTTTACACATGTGCAGTAGCGACACTCTACTTACGTACTTTTTGGGATGTGAATGGCACCCCAAAACGGATCACATTCGTAAGTAGAGGTACCACTGTAGATAAATAGGTACCGCTGCGGCGGGAAGGTAGACAGCATTTCCATGCATTCTGGTTTCTGTCACAGTGTCCTGTTGCGCCAGAAGCAGTTTAGTCATGCTGGCCACATGACCCAGAAAGCTGTCTGCAGACAAACGCTGGCTCCTTTGGCCTGAAAGCGAGATGAGCGCCACAACCCCATAGTCGCCTTTGAATGAACTTAACCATCCAGAGGTCCTTTACCTTTTTTAAACCTATTAAAAAGACTAGAGATGCCTGAAGATCAAAAGTGTCTGTTGAATCTCTACTGGAAGGGTAGAGAGGCTGGTGACATTAAATGTTTGACTTCTAGCTGAGGCCAGCTGGGTCTCTGTAACATGGGGAACAACTAATAGCACTCCTATGGTTGATCTCAGTAATCTAGATGATCTCAGTGAGCAAGGTGGGATATTTGGCTTTAGTACTCAATGTATCCTAGACCCTTTATATCCAGGGCTTCAGCCTGGCCAGGTAGCAGATGGAGAGCCAGTACAGACAGCTTAACGGAGGTTTCATGTGTTGCTTGCCATCATCTGCCCTCATCAACATTCTAGCCTCTGCTCTTTGAACTAACTGGAGCTTCTGGACCAGGCTGAAGAGCAGCCCTATGATGAGAATGTTGCAGTAAACTTTTAGACTTCACGAGAGCTTTCAAAGAACAGGGGACACAGGATTTATCATTTCATCTGGACAAATAGCTCAGCTGGTATAGCGTGAGACTTTTAATCTCAGAGTCATGGATTCAAGGCCCACGTTGGGTGAAAGGTTGGACTAGAAGACCTTTGAGGTCCTTTCTAGCTCTACAATTCTATGTTTCTATGTTTCTTTGTGTTTCTTTATGAGGTCAATTCTCTCTGTAACACTAGCAAATTAAAAAATAAAAATAAAACCACAATATATGCTGTGTCTTAAATTTCCATAAAACATAATTGCCCTTTAAAATAATCTCCAGAGAAACATTCTATTTTTATTTAACACACACACACATACAGAAAAGTAATATACTCAACAGGATTTGACCTTAAGGCTAAGAAATTCCTTGTGGTACAAGATGGATTTTTAACTCAGTCAGAAGTGTGTGCTCATCTGCATAGGCAGTAACTTGTGCAAAGTTTTTTTTTTAAGTCATCCAATTAATACACCCATCATTTATTAAATTAATTAATTTGTATAGTTAAAGCACACAACGTGCTAGAATTCTTTAGGAGGCACCATTAAGTAGCGGCTAATTAGAGCTAATGAAAGCTTCCAGAGCTCCATTTATAGGAGTTTGATTAATTTTAACCAGTGGGACACACTTGTAGGGGGGAACACTCTAGCAGCCCAGTCCCATACAGCTTATTAGGCATGCCTCTTCCCAGTGATTTCAATTACCTTAGGCATGCCTAACTCTGCAGAAGATCAGGCTGCATAGCAAGCATTTTTGAACTGCAAGTTTTCCAAGTGATATGCTAGTTACATAGCACTGCTAGACGAAGTAATATGCCTAGCCCATTGTCTCAGCGGGGGGGGGGGAATGCAATACATTTCTTACAACCTCGAAAGAATAATGGCTGCAGCCCATTTCTGCAGAGTCAGTGGGCAGAATAGTAGCATTCTCTGGTAGATAAGAGAAAAATGAAAAACGAGAAGTCTATTCAGTTTGTCCAAAGTTGCACCTTTTCTAGAAATTTTGTTCTCTTACAATTAAGATCAAGTTGCCAGCAGAATGCGGTATGTTCAAAGCTTGTATCTGATTTTCTGAAACCTTTCACTTTTTTAAAAAAGGGGAAAGCTCTCAAGAATATATAAAGGTAAAGGTAAAGGGACCCCTGACCATCAGGTCCAGTCGTGTCCGACTCTGGGGTTGCGGCGCTCATCTCGCTCTATAGGCCGAGGGAGCCGGCGTTTGTCCGCAGACAGCTTCCGGTCATGTGGCCAGCATGACAAAGCCGCTTCTGGCAAACCAGAGCAGCGCACGGAAACGCCGTTTACCTTCCCGCTGGAGCGGTCCCTATTTATCTACTTGCACTTTGACGTGCTTTCGAACTGCTAGGTGGGCAGGAGCAAGAATATATACATATATTCTAATCCATTTCAAGACATGCAATGGAGGTCATTTTTGGCATAGGCTATTTGATATGGGTAAAATCCACATCTATGTAAATGACTGAAACAACCTGAACCACCCCTCCCTGATAAAAAGAAAACTCATTGTAGAGAAATGGGAGTGGCGATTGAGCACCCTGCCTGCAGGTCACCTGGATGCAGAAATGGGCAAGGAGTACATTGGATTGGCTGACAGCCATCTTCAAGGTGGCTTCAAGCCAGACACATGAGAATTGCAGAGTTGTTGGTCAGCCCAGAATGCTGCAGCCACTCAGAGTGGGAAAATGACTGAGTGTCAGGGACTGGGTAAAAGAGGAAGAGTGGTGGGAGGTGCCTGCCCAAGTGTCTCCCAGGGAGGACTCAGAAGATGATGACTTGGATCTTGGATCCTGGGATGATCTGGGAGGTGCTAAGCAGGCAGTTTGAGCAATCGAGGCATGTCAGGAGAAGGAGGGCCTTCCAGGACAGGGTTAGAGGCTGAGAGTTACAGTGTGAGTGCAGACAGTCCCAGTTCTGCTGACTCTCCTCCACCTCTGACACCCTGCTTGAGGAGATTTCTGCGTGTTGCTAAGTAATGGGCCAGACAGGCTCAGAGGAGGAGCTCCTTCCCTTGATCCAGTCTTCGCCTGCTTGGGAGGGATCCAGAGTGAAAGGCTAGAAGGGGGGGGGTACAGGTAGTGGTCAGTCTCAGCAACATCTCAACTGGATTAACCTGAACCAGAGGACTCTGCTGTGTTGGGATTTTCTGTCAATAAAGAGCTAATTTCATTCTGTGTGTCTGTGCTGCTGTTTTTGCGCTGCAGCCTTAAAACTTGCCATGTCGCCGCACAGAAGGGGTGCCGGCTGCTCGGGCCCGCCATCTTGGGTGGACTGCACATGACCGAACATGCTCAGTTCACCTGGGATACTGCGTGCGCACCGTGATGTCAGGGGGCACGCGCGCTAGGGAGTGGCGCCCCACCCCCAGGGGGGTGCCCCTGCGTTTTCAACCCCGGGTGGCAAAGCGGCTCCCTACGCCCCGAGTGGAGATCCTGGAAGGGTTGGGGGGAGAAAGAAGATAATGAAACATTCATTGGGGAGGCAGGCATCTGAGCAGAAACCTCACTGTTGAACCAGACAATTGTGCATTCTGCCAACGCACAGGGCCAACTTAATAACTAAATCCTGAACCCGTTTGTGAGCTAGGGGCTGCCTAGTGCTACAGAGAGGGAGAGGTTTGCTATTCTGAGGGCCTACTTTATTGAATATATAACACTCACCTTACCCCTTGGAGATGAATGCATCACATTCTCTTTAGACAAAATGAAATACAGGTGAAACTTGAAAAATTAGAATATCGTGGAAAGGTTCATTTCTTTCAGTTAATTCAACTTAAAAGGTGAAACTAATATATGAGATAGACTCATGACATGCAAAGCGAGATATGTCAAGCCTTTATTTGTTATAATTGTGATGATTATGGCGTACAGCTGATGAGAACCCCAAATTAACAATTTCAACTTTGGGGTTTTCATCAGCTGTATGCCATAATCATCACAATTATAACAAACAAAGGCTTGACATATCTCGCTTTGCATGTCATGAGTCTATCTCATATATTAAACTCCAGTAGCTAATGAAAACAATTGCTTACATAAATGGACTTTTCCACGATATTCTAATTTTTTGAGTTTCACCTGTACTCCATTGCTTGCTTAGGCTCTATAGGAATGCTCGAGCCTCAAAGACTATTACTTAGTTTTCTAAAATTATTTTCATGCATCAGTAAGGTTCTTTCCAGCATAACCAGCAAACAATATAGTAGGAATATAATTAAAATATGGAAGTCAATGGCTCCTGGAAGAGTTATCATTACTATAATACTTAATCCTAAATATATCTGTTATAAATGTGTGCGCTTACTGGGTAGGATTTTAATGTAATTGTCACTCCTATGAATAACATGGGTTAGGATACATTTAAATTCAGAATAAATAAATAAAAGCATAAAAGAAAACGAAGCTACACAGAAATCTGCAAGACCAAGAGCCTAGTGAAAACTATAGGATAAGTAACATACTTAATAAAGATGACTGATCATTTTTAGAAAGTAGGTTTTCTTGATGGGTATGTTAAAAAAAATCAAAAAAGAATTACAGAAGCCCTACAGTTTCAATAATCCATAAAGAGAATCCAGATCCAGAAAACTGTGATGGGAAAGGATCTGGGAGCACAAGATTACAAAAGTTGGTGGTGATTGTCTCTATAAATCTGATTTGTTTATTTATTAGATTTATATGCCGCCTTTCATCAAAAGATATCAGTGTGATTCACAAGGTAATTAGGATATATAATAACAGGGAGATACTGGAAGTATAATAGCCAAACCACTTCTTTGATCCTAACTGCCTTAACATACCATATTACAATACATGTCAACTACACCAGATGATTGTGGGAACACTAACATCAGCTAGCACTAACATTTATGAACATACACTAACCGAGTCACTTTATTTCAAAATTAATAATTCTAGCCTTTACATTAGCCCAAATGAACGTTTTCTCCTCAACTTTTGCCACGAGTAGATATTTAAACATCCCTAGAATTGATAGACATTGTGGGTGTTTTTTGAATGTGCCGGTCACAGTAGAACATATTCTTTTCTTCTGTCTATTGTACAATCAGCTAGGCAAATGCATGCTACCCCCTTTTTTGGGTAGTCTAACATCACGGCACAATGAAAATATCAGATTCTATCTGTCTATCATTAACCCAGAAGCAACTGCAAGGGTGGCTGAGTTTTTATCAATAGTATCTCTCAGAGTGGTGAATGGCACTATTTAGTGTGAAGAAATCCTAATGAAAATCCATGTTATTACATATTACATGGCTGTTTATTTGTATATACAGACGTACCTTGGAAGTCGAACGGAATCCATTCAGGAAGTCAGTTCGACTTCCAAAAAGTTCAGAAACCAATGCACGGCTTCCAATTGGTTACCGATTGTGCAGGCGTGCCGGAAACAATAGTGGAAGCCGCGCTGGATGTTCAGCTTCCAAAAAAACTCAAACACTCATTTCTGGTTTTCAATCATTTGGGAGCCGGAACGTTCGACTCCCAAGGCATTTGGAAGCTGAGGTACGACTGTATTATATATACAGTGTCTCTGCCAGGGTCCTACTTGCTGTTCCTGACGCTAATGGGGCGCCATTTGAGGAGAGGAAGATTTCTTCATTGTAAGGATACAGTATACAGGGTCCTAGGTGCAGAAGTTCAAGGGCTGCTCTTTTTGGGATGGTAAATGCAGATAGTTGTGGAGTGGGGGGTACATAGTCATTCTTTAGCCCCTTTCCCTCTTAACATACACACACCTTTAGGTGCTGCTTTGGGTAGACATTGTAACTAAGCTTTACCCATATAGGTTGTAAATTGCAATGGTCCGGGGAGAATTGCATCTGAACCATTTCGATTTTTAGAGATGCAAGGTTGTGTAAACTGAGCTGCTCTGTTAAACATGTGCTTTGGCATTTGTTTGTGTTGGGCTAGGAGGTTTGATGAAGGAAAGTTTGAAGACTTGTTGTTTGAAAATCCACACACACACCCGTCATGACTCCATTGCTCATTCTTGTTATCTTCCTGTTTCTTACAGTCATTGTAGGATAAAAATATAGATTCTCCCCTTAGCCACAATACAGCCAGATTACTGTTTATCTGTCCTTATTTTTAGAATTCATCCAGAGGAGACATTTACACAGTTTAAGCCATTTTCCTTCAAGAACTCCCATTATGTGTCATCTCTACGGACTGCTTAAGTACTATATGCCTTTGCAGAAAAAGTTAAAAGCAAGAAGAAAACACTGCTGCTATTCTTGTTTTTATGGGGGCCTTACATTCCAAAAGACAATTAGATTTTTGAAAAAAATGCATTGTAATTAAAACACGCATAGCTGTTTGGAAGGAAAGTCTTTGAGTCATGGCTAAGAATGTCGCATGCTGTACTGTAAAAAGGCAAAATTTTCTCACATGCATGCATGAACCTCACTCAGCTGCCATCACAAATATCCAGCACATCCAGGAAGGGCCATTGTTCACTTACAGATCATCTGCGCTGTATGCAGAAGGTCCCAGATTCAATCCCTGGCATCTTCTGATAGGGATGGGAGAGGCTCCTACTGACAACTACTGACAGTGAGTGAAGACAGTACAGAGGTAGATGGTCAATTGGTCTGACTCAATATAAATCACATTACTATATTCTTTACATCTTACAGTGTTACCTCAGGTTACAGGCGCTTCTGGTTACAGGCGCTTCAGGTTACAGACACCGCTAACCCAGAAATAACGCTTCAGGTTAAGAACTTTGCTTCAGGATAAGAACAGAAATTGTGCTCTGGCGGTGCAGCGGCAGCGGGAGGCCCCATTAGCTAAAGTGGTGCTTCAGGTTAAGAACAGTTTCAGGTTAAGAACGGACCTCCAGAATGAATTAAGTTCTTAACCCGAGGTACCACTGTATTTGTGGTCTTATTGCCTCCAATCATCTCCATTGTGATGCTTTCCCATGGTGTCATTTCACAAATTCATCCACCAATCGCTCGGGAACTATGTTCAAAAACTGTAGCTTGGCTGAAATTTCTCAAAGAGAGAGAGAGAGCTTTAGCTGGTAAATTTTCTGATAATTTTGCTTCTCAAGCTTCTCTAGATGATGAGTTTCAGTCCTACTCGGAGAATATTTGTCAAAGGTTTTTATGTTTTGTTTTGCCTGTGAATAAGCGGAGCAACTGTGGAACCAATTCTAATGTAGTTTAATATTATTTTAATATTGTTGAAGCTTGCCCCCCTTTTCCTTTCCATTTCTCCTCTCTGAGCCCATTGCTTCCTTCATCTGCACCTATGAACTAAGAACTTAATTTCAGTCAGTAATAACTGAACCGAAAATGTCACGGGAAAGTACTTTCAAACTGTTGGATCATTCTTCTCTCCCTCACCTTCACCCTCTTCATTTGCTCCACACATAAAGAGGTGGAGAATTTGGGCAGGCCACTTTCAATCAACCCTTTAAAAATGGCACGTGAAGTGATGCAAAATCTTCTGGTATGATGTGATGGGTCATTCACATTCAAGTCTCAGTTGTGACAGCAATCATTAAATCTATCTTTCATTGCCTCTTAGTTTCAATTAAGAATGTGACTTATTCTAATGTCATAAGCAGGTATGTTAATATTTAGGATTTGGATGCAGGTATAATGACATAATATTTTCATCCCTGTCAGATTTTACCAAATCTGGTAAAGATGGCATGCTGGTACTTAAATTCCAGCCAGATTTCGCCACCCTTTCCCCTAGTCCTTGAGTTTTGCCCTGCATCATCTGGAAAGAGGCAGATATCCTTCTGGAGTCCGATTACAAGGCGCATGGCTCATCCATCAACCTGATTTGGCCACTCTCACATTTCCTTCATTAACATGCATGTCACAAGCTACTCGGGAGATAGAACAAATCAATATGCTGATGACAGACCTCGAAAGATGTATGGATCACTTGCCTAGTATAAACAAGCCAACATTCATGGCTCTGAAGCATTTAAGGCGAGTGCCTCATTTAGAATCAATGGCATCATTAATCAGAATGTGGAAAGCATGGTTTTAAAATTATATGTTGTTTCCCTTAATTAATTTCACTTATGGGAGTCAAAGTACCAACACTGTTTGTCTGGATGATGCAATACAAGACTGAAGTTAACAGCTTTGTCCATAACCCCATCCCATAAGGAGATGATTTTTTTTTTTTTAAGAAAAGGATTGGAAACGGCCTTTCAGAGACTAGTTTTTAAATAAGGCCCCAATCCAGCTAATGACAGTTGTGTTATTAAGAGCACAATTGTAACTAGCATGGGGGGGGAGGGATTATCTTGTGGGTTTTTTCCACAACTATTCTCCATCAATTAATGAAAACATTGTTTGGGGGCTTGATTGATGCAGGTGAAGGAAGAAGCTTCTCGTGACTTTATCCCAAAGGGAGGGAGGGACACTATTGCTATGGCCTTCTGCGACGAACCCCACCCTCTCAATTACTAAAATCGTGTCCACAAGGGTACAGGGGTGAAACCAACCCCCATCCACTTGGTTCGCCTCAAAACAAACCCCTCTTACTTCAAGGGCTTAATAGTAATGAGAGTCTTTTTCCAGCTTTCGTGGCCTGGTATCCTCACTACTCTGGGTTACTTAAATGAACAACCTCTTGCCTACAGTAAAGGGCCTCCCTCAGCTCGGATCCCCACTGTCTCGATTTGCCTCAACACTCTGGCAACTTCGTGGCACTCTAGGTTTTCACCATCTAACCCTTTTCTGTGTGACTCTAGGACACAAACTATCACCTCCCTTTCCTCAGGTAAGTTTTGCCCTTTCTTGAGTCCACACCTCTGTGAGATTTGATACCCTGCTGGACCAATAATGACGATTCCTCCTTGGCACCAAAAAGAACTGAACTTTATTTTCTTGAGAACATAGTTGTTTTAAAGATTCATGCATTCACAATCTTAGTTGCGGTAATACAGAAACACCTTTCGATCTATAGTTTCATGTTAAACTAATCCTAACCTAAACCACCACTATCCTGGCCCCACACCCTTCTTCTTCCCTGTCTCCACACACACCCTCCCTCTTCTCCACTGTCAAAACGGCTGTTCCCTCCTTTTAAACCGGGGACCATCCCGCCCCCAAAGGATGAACTGTCAGTCAAGATGAAGGTGGATTAACTCCTTCTGAGCTGGGAGGTAATAACTCCTTCACCATAGGGCCAATCTGTCACACCTTCCAACAGCTTGCCATCCATGTAAGGGGGCTGACAGGGATTCAGTAAACCTTGTATACAAGGTTCCAAAATACAGGATTTGGTTTGCAGGCTGGCACCAATATATTAGGTCTCGCTCAGCACATGCCTCTGTATGGAGTGACTTTACCTGGCACCATGGGGAGGGGGGGTGGAGAGGAAGGGCTTTGTCTCCCTGTGGCGCTTTTGTGAGATCTCAGAAGACTGAGATCATCTCATTGGGTATCGAGGAGAGTGGGCCCAAGGCCTTTAAAAGGACTTGGCCATGAGAGTTTGAAGCCATTTTGCCCTGTGAGCTTCCCACCCACCCTCAATGTGAGAGCCTCGCTGGCCAACTCGAGTCACTGGTTGTCTTATTTTTCTGTAGCTGTCATTTGTAGCCAGGTAAGATTGTCTTCCATTATATGGTTTTAACAGTGTGTCCAGGGAAAGACTGAGGGCACAGGGAGAAGGGGACAACAGAGGACGAGATGGTTGGACAGTGTTCTCGAAGCTACTAACATGAGTTTGACCGAACTGCAGGAGGAAGTGGAAAACAGGATGCCTGGCATGCTCTGGTCCATTGGGTCATGAAGTCGGACATGACTAAATGACTAAACAACAACAGTGTGTCCATAGGTGACTGTGGAGACCAATTTTGGATCCACACATCCTTCCACAGTGGAGACATAGGTTTCCGGGCAGGAGTTGATCATGGTGAGGATTTGCTTCTTCATAGTCCATGACACTGCAAAAAATAAGCTTAGAAATTCTCTCAAATTAACCTGGAAAGCAGACAGAGTTGGGCATGTAACAAAATCAATCAACAAATGAAGAATAAAAAACTTGAATGGGGACATCCAATCACTTCTTCTTGGAGAAATCATTGGGTTCAGCTTGATGAGTCATACGTTGCACGTGCCAATTAGAAAAGTCAAACATCTGTACATTCACAGGGTTGTTTGCAAAGATATCATTGTGCAAATGTAGGTTTTCTTTTAAACAATAGCACCAACAGTAAAGCATTACAGGTTAAATCTAAAGTTCATTTGAATATGGTGCCAATCTGTGTTCTCTTCTGATTCAAATAATACGTTTAGATTATTTCCAGCAACAATTGATTTAACTGGGTCATTAAACAAAGGAATAATATAATTCTAGTCCATGTGCATCTACCTAATAGAATACAAAAATCTATTTTAAATGGCTCTCACCCTGCTTGCTTGAAAACAGAACTTTGCAATATCACTTTGGTATACAAAAAAGAGGTTTGCTTTTAATTCACAGCACTAAGGATTTTTCAAGGGGACCTTCATTTCTATCAGGTGTTTTGTCAAGCAATGAATCATTATGACTGTCTAACAATGTTGTCCATCAGAAATGCTATTTGTTTTTTGTTGTTTTTTTTAACCCCAGTGAAATAGCATCCAGTAATTTATTTACGTCTCCATCTGCTGTCAGAACACAACCACTCTTTCTTCATTGATATTAAGCTGGGAATGTGGCCAGCACAAATCCCATGAATTCACGTTTGGTTCTTGTCCAGTTTCATGTTTCTCGTAGCTTCTTTAGTACTGTCTTTCATTGTTCATTTTATCTTTCACCATGCACTGATCTTTATTTTTGTGGCTGCCCTAAGTTTTATTAAGATGCCCTAAGTTTTGCTAAAAAAATAAAATTAGAATTCTGAAAGCATGGGTATGTTAAATGATGAGTGAACATCTATGGGTTCAATTTGTATATGGCTTGGTTCAAACATGGGAATGTGGACTCAGTTTGGGATGGTCGTGAATTAAATAATAATAATAATAATAATAATAATAATAATAATAATAATAATATTTATACCCCACGGCTTCCAACAGAACATTAAAATGCAATAATCTATTAAACACTAAAAATCACTTATGGTAGAAGAAGAAGAGTTTGGATTTTATATCCCACTTTATCACTACCCGAAGGAGTCTCAAAGCGGCTAACATTCTCCTTTCCCTTCCTCCCCCACAACAAACACTCTGTGAGGTGAGTGGGGCTGAGAGACTTCAAAGAAGTGTGACTAGCCCAAGGTCACCCAGCAGCTGCATGTGGAGGAGCAGAGACACGAACCCGGTTCCCCAGATTACGAGTCTACCACTCTTAACCATTACACCACACTGGTTCTCAAATTCAGTAAGCCTACATCGTCTCTAAAATGGTACTCATCCTGCTTTCTGTTTTTTTGGGGGAGTCCTGGTATTTACTTTTTGAAATATGGCAACCCTACCAATGATGGTTTAGGATGAAGACCTGATTGCTTCTGGAGAGTGTTTATTTCTGTGGGGAAGCGTGGAAAATCTGTTACCATTGGTTAGTGGCTCAAGGGACACTCTCCATTAATGCTAGGGAGAGATTGGAAGCCAGGTTTCCCATTCTTCTCATGGGAAAAGGGCCCCCCAATGCCTTACGCCTCTACTATAAAGAGGCCTCACTGCTGCCAGGCCCCATCCTTGCAAGTTTTGGTGTGGAAAAGGAGAAACTGGAAATAAGGATGGTCAGGGGCGTAGCAAGGGGGGTAGGGGGCGGACCGCCCCATGTTCCATAATGGAAGGGGTGACAAATTATCAAGGAGCAATTACTGCCCTACTAGGGTGGTTCATTAAAAAAAAAACTTTTTTTTTTTAAATGCCTGCTCCAAAGGTCTTATCTTACTATACTAGAGATTATATAGCTATATATGAAATTTCATGCATATTGGTTAATATCTTGATCCTCCTCCACCAAAATAGCTGTTTACTTGGCTGTTTTCCTATGTCGTGAAGGCTGAAATTTCAGTTCAGTGGAGCACTTACTGTTCCCAACCCTAACCCTGTGGAAAGCCATCTAATTAGACTTTAATTTGATTTTGAGATGTTTTTAGGAGGTAATTTAATTATTGTTTGATTTTATACCAATGTTATGTATCTGATGTTAGCCACCCTGAGCCCGACTTCGGCCGGGGAGGGCGGGATATAAATAAAAGTTTTTTATTATTATTACTTGTTATTATTCCTTTGTAAGAAAATATGAAATAACATAAAACCATTTTTGCAGGGGGGGGAATCAATGGGGGGGGTGACAAGAAATTTTCCACACCGGGTACCACCACCTGACCTTCCTATGCCTCTGAGGATGGTGATACTGACTTAAGCTTGGAAGTACTGAATGAAGCCTGAACTCAACTCAAAAATGGTTTAGGAGCAATAACACTTGAATTGCCATTCCCAGCTCTCTTTTCTGAAATTTGCTTCCATCACTAGACACTTTCAAGACTGCCCCTGGAAATTTGCTTTCCCCCAGTCCGAAGCCAATTTAAGTGCATAAAGAGGTATCTGCCATATTTTGTCTTGTGAACTGAAATTACAGCTTTTTCACTTCAAGAGTCTATAGTTTAGAAGTGCTCAGAACAGCCACTGCACTGGTTCACTTTTCCGCAACCCTATATTTTGAAGAGCTACAGAAAAACAAGAGGCACATTTTATATATATTTTTCCAGTAAAGCCAAAGTAGCTAGATTTAATATTTCAGACAGGTGGATTTTAACACCAAGCAGTCAGATTAATGCTCTACTCCTGAAATCAGAAGTAAGGAAGAAGTAAGTAGCTTCAAGTTTCCAGCCTACGTTTTCAGAGAAACAGCTTTATTGCTTATTTGAGCTTTTTTTATTTGCTGAATAAAGGAGCGGGCGGAGCGGGTTATAAATCACTTTATTAAACTGCTGTTTTTAACTCTTAACAGCTTACTGAAGTACTTCAAGTACAATTCATCTGTAACCAAGCTTGATGTATTAAGTTTGTGGTTTGAAATGCATTCTGTAAAAATGCCTCACAAAGTGTTTTTAAACTTATCTGTTCACCAAAACGCCCAGGTCCTTTAGTTCTACTTAGAAAAGAAGAAGAAAAAAGATATTTGAGAATGCACATATATACAAGTCCTGTTTCTCATAGCTGGGTTGATAATTATACTTCTTTATTATAGTTCTTTATTAACTTCCGTCTTTTAGTTGCTATATGAAATTATTCTGTTTCCTTCATTTATCATTTCAGATTGGGTTACAATGCAACATATTTTAAAAATGGGAATAACTCTTAGCCCAGGGGTCAGCAAACTTTTTCAGCAGGGGGACGTCCACTGTCCCTCAGACTTTGTGGGGGGGGGCGGACTATATGTTGCCATGATTATGACCCACATTTCTGGTAAAAACCCTTATTGTGACCAACCCCAACGTTGCCCAAATGTGGTGTTCCCTCATACAACCATGCTGCTTCCTTTGCATTTTACGTGTTGACAGTTATTATTTCTCTTGTAAGGGGTGGGGGGGGGCATTCCTGTCAGCCCTGGAGAGCATGTGCACATGTGTGGGTGAATGGAAAATCAGTTGGCCATGCTAAGTCAGGCCGGCGCTACTCAAGCAAAAACGTTATTTTCCCCGCGTGAGGGAAGACGAGACAGCAGCTATTTACCTTTCCGTGGCTCACACCGTGTAGCTAACAAGTGGCCTCCCCAGCAGAGCGCAGAACTGCTTCAAAGTGCAGCCACCTAGGCGCATCCCGCTTCCTCCGCCGGCGAGCACCGCCACCACAGACACCAGCAGGTGTGACTCCCGAGGCTCCTCTGAGCCCCTGCTGCCACAACTGCCCTTCCTGAGGTCAGTCGCCGGCAGCTCCATGGCGGAAATCCGAACAGTGGCTCCTTTTCCCTCTTCCCCACACCCTACCCCAGAAGAAAAGATTGCTGCACACATGCGACGGACGGAGAAGGGGCTTGTCTCGAGCAGCCGCCCACCTCACTTTTGACCCCCAAGCCTGGCTGAGTTGCAAAAACCATCACGCACGTGCTATGCCTGCTGCCTGGATTCCCGGACCACCCATGGGCTGGATCTAGAAGGCAATTGGGCCTGATCCGGCCCACGGACCTTAGTTTGCTGACCCATGCCTTAGCTACTTTTCAGTGTGAAAGGTTTAGAAACATTTATTACACCATCTAGTTACATTAGCAGGTTTTGCTGATATAAAGTTGTCTTTGGCCGAAGACCATAAAAAGAATATATGCCTTGGTGCAGTGACATCCAGTTATTCTTCTCCAAAGGGAACTGTTGGGGCTAGAGGTGCCAGCTTAGAGGTGCCCAGTCCACTGACAGCAAGCCACTGTATTGATGTGTCAAAAAATGACACAATTAAAGGCATTCTGTGTTGAATATGGTAAACCAGGGAAATATACAAAGTAGTGAATAATTAGATTGTCATAGCTCAGTAGTAGAACACATGCTCTGCATTCAAAGGGTCATTGGATCAGTTCCCACCATATCCAGGAGGGTTTAGGAGAAACTAGAGAGTTGCTGCCAGTCAATTTGATTTGCACCTGGGCTTTCTGGCTGGCATGAAAGTACCTTAATCATTTGGTTCCAGTTACAGGTAGGTAGCCGTGTTGGTCTGCTATACTCAAAAGAAAATAATAATAATAATAATAATAATAATAATAATAATAATAATAATAATTCCTTCCAGTAGCACCTTAGAGACCAACTAAGTTTGTTCTTAGTATGAGCTTTCGTGTGCATGCACACTTCTTCAGAAGTGTGCATGCACACGGAACCTCATACCAAGAACAAACTTAATTGGTCTCTAACGTGCTACTGGAAGGATTTTTTTTTAATTGTTTTAATCATTTGGGTTATACTATAGCACTCTTCAGGGACACAGGTGGTGCTGTGGTCTAAACCACTGAGCCTCTTGGGCTTGCCGATCGGAAGGTCGGCGGTTCAAATCCCTGCGATGGGTTGAGCTCCTGTCGCTCTGTCCCTGCTCCTGCCACCTAGCAGTTCAAAAGCACGCCAGAGTGCAAGTAGATAAATAGGTACCACTCCGGAGGGAAGGTAAATGGTGTTTCCGTGCACTGCTCTGGTTTCGCCAGAAGCGGCTTAGTCATGCTGGCCACATGACCCAGAAAAAATATCTGCAGACAAACATCGGCTCCCTTGGCCAGAAAAGCGAGATGAGTGCCACAACCCCAGAGTCGTTCGTGACTGGACTTAACTGCAAGGGGTCCCTTTACCTTTACAATAGCACTCTTTATGGATTAAAAAACAACAGCACCCCAATTCACAAGGGCTCATGCCGAGTAGGGAGCACAGCCCCATGATCATCAAGACTCAGTGTCATCAAACACACCAACTCTGGTCTTCACACAACGAGCACAAGGTTTTGAAGGGGGTTTCTAACCATGCCCCCTAACTCAAGGTCAGGAGAAGTGGCTGGGGCAGTGTGCACAGATACTGGGTAGATGCCTGCCGGTTTGAAATATTCTGTGTTCTTTGGAAAACTTGAAGAAAGCTCCAGAAAGCTCATTTTGGAGGGACAATAGCATACATGTTTTGCAGTGCGTTGGACAACATTAATGTCTAGATTTTTGGGAGTACAGTGGTACCTTCGTTCTCAGATGCCTTGGTACTCAAACGCCTTGGTTCCCAAATGCCAAAAACCTGGAAGTGTTCCAGTTTTTGAATGTTTTTCAGAAGCCGAACATCCGATGCGGCTGTCAGCTATTGTTTCCAGGTGCCTGCACCAATCACAAACTGCGCCTCGGTTTCCAAACATTTCAGAAGTCAAACAGACTTCCGGAATAGATTAGGTTTGGCATTTTTGTGTTTGCTATTTATTTTGCGCTTTCATTTTTGAGGTGTTTTCAGTTAATTTGTTTTTGTGACTGTGTGGAACCCAGTTCTGCTACTGATTGATTGACTGATTGTGTGACTGTGGAATTGGATAAAAGCCCCCCATTCAAACAATGACTATCATCAATGCAGGTAAGAAAAAAAGTAATTTTAATTTTTAATGTCTACAATACTGTCTTATTTATTTTATAGTACAGTACATTGATTATTGCTTTCATTTTATGGATCAATGGTCTCGTTAGATAGTAAAATTCATGTTAAATTGCTGTTTTAGGGGTTGTTTTTAAATGTCTGGAAATGGATTAATCCATTTTTCATTACTTTCTATGGGAAAGTGTGCCTTGCTTTTGAAGCGCTTTGGTTTTGGAACAGATTTCCGGAATGGATTAAGTTTGAGAACCAAGGTACCACTATAATGTTCAATTGAGGGTGCTAAACAATTTTGATTCATCCATCAGTCAGTCACTGAGTCTATACAAGTTGATCATTTTTATACATGTCTCCAGTTTATGGATTATTTCCTATATAGTATTTCTGCAATTTGAGACAATATTTGGATGCAAAGTAGGCTCACGCTAGAACATATGTAAAATGTCTACAGAGATTCTTTTTTTAATTAAAAAAAAAAGTCTACATGCTGGTCCTTTGAAATAAAGAGAAAGAAATGGGAAAGTAATTGGCCTTGATCATGCATCTCTGAAAAAAGTGTCGTAATAAAATAATAGTCATAATAACAATCATGAATCAACATATTTATATTAAAAATATTTTATGCCATTTCACAACATATTCACTATTTCATATACACACTAAACAAACAGAAAGCAGACAAAAGGGAAATATACATATAACAAACTTTCCAACCCTGAAGCACAATGTTGATAATTTTGTGGAAATTGGTCAAGGATCTTTTGAGAGAAAATAAAAAAATGAATGCATGTCCTTTCCTAATGGCATATAGCTGTTCATTTAGAAATCTCTTGGAACATTCATTACATTGAACGGCTTTTCAGCCTGTCTTTCCCAATGCCTTTTCCTCTGCGCTGTTTTGCAAACATCTTTTAATGTACAGACCTGATTAATATTTTGCTTTGCTACAATAAATGGGGAGCTGCTAGCCTGGGGTTTATAGATGGAAATGTATGGTAATTTAATGACAGTTTTATATGGTTAGACTGCTGCCTGCGTCTGTCAGTCGAAGCAATCATTTCAGATGCTGCATCACTTATTAGGAAGGAGCAGATGAGGGGTTTGACTCATTATAGAAAATTAACCAGTCCAATTAAAACGATTCCTCGGTGCTGCAAGTCATTGGAGGTCAGGCTCATGGAATGCTTTTAGGCAGCAGGTGTTTATAATCTTAAATATATATACCGGTATATATATTTTAAAAAACCACTGGATATTTCCATAAGGTAGACGACTGATTATTTGGGTTACACAATGTTTGCTGCAAGGACATACAGTGGTAAATATTCAGGGGGAAGTTCAGAGATTCAATTAACCATACTGCTTCCATTAACATTAATGGAGGACTGCATGGCTAGTGCCCTGCGTATTCTGCTGAATAGTCACCCTGCAGAGTTTAATTAGAAAACCATCGAGCTTGTAATCAAATATCTGCCATACGCACTGGGCCCGCATCAGCTCAAAAGAGAGGGGTTGGTGATTGTTTGAGTCAGTACAACTGGTATCATAACTGCACGACAGATATCAGGGACTTCTTGTTTTCTTTTTCTTATTTAAAAAGTTGTGATTATTTAACAGAATAGACTCTGAAACAATCTGGGGGCAAGAAAACCAAATTATCTTGTAAAAGAACATTGGGAAATGCACCAGGGTAGAGGACATTTTTTTAAAGAAAAACAGAAAAGGTAAATGAGAGCTGCTGCTGCTATTATTATTACTCGTATTAGTTAATTTATGCATCACTTCTTATGAAACATCTCAAAGCAGTTTTTTCAATAGAATAAGGACATAGATATAAGAATTGCATATATGGAACAGTAAAAACAATTGTAAGGTAAGGGAAAGGTAATCGACCCCTGGATGGTTAAGTCCAGTCAAAGGCGATTATGGGGTGCAACGCTCATCTCCACTTTCAGGTCGAGGGAGCTGGCGTTTGTCCACAGACAGCTTTCCGAGTCATGTGGCCAGCATGACTAAACCGCTTCTGGCACAACAGGACACCGTGACAGAAGCCAGAGTGCATGGAAATGCTGAATATTTTCCTGCCACAGTGGTACCTATTTATCTACTCTCACACTGATATACTAGGTTGGCAGGAGCTGGGACAAAGCAACAGGAGCTCACCCCATTGTGCATATTTGAACTGCCGACCTTATGGCAAGCAAGTCCAAGAGGCTCGGTGGTTTAAACCACAGTGCCACCTGCACCCCCCCAAATATTATTTGTTTTGCAATATATAAGGATAGAGATAGAGATGCATATTTATCAACAGTTGAAGCCATTCCATATATTAAAAGAGTTCAAACAACTGCATGTTTGTTTGTTTTTTTAAAAAAATCAAATCAAATACATATAGCTAACTGGGATGAAAATCTCCACTTAGAAGGATTGTTAAAAGCAGCAAATCTCCAACAAATGCTGAAAAGGCAACACAGTGCCTGTCTGATTTGTAATGGGAGGGAGTTCCAGAAAATAGCTTCTGCCACATTAAAGGCCCCATTTCAACATGATATGGAATCTATCCCCTGATAAGATGATTAGGCCTGGGTGATATATTGAAATATTGTCCAAAACCAGTTTTAAGTCCATTTTATAATACTGGTTTCACAATTTTTAACCTGGCAATATATTGTGAATCATGGTTTGTGCTTTTGTGTGTGTGTGTGTGTGTGTGTGTGTGTGTGTGTGTGTATGCGCACACACTATGCAAAAATCACAATGTGGGGGAAACCGTGAAACCAGCCAATGCTTCTTTTGATTCCTGCAGCATCTGCTAACTCTGCTGGATTGGCTCTCCCCTGTCTCTTGGAAGGGGCAGCGAATCACAAGAGCGTGCGCCCGCAAAAGTCACGATGCAGGAAGCCAGCCAATGTCTCTACATAGCTCCATCCTTATTTCAGACATTGTGATGTATCGATTAATTGTGATGTTTAACAGGCGATATATCACAATGTTGAAAACCAGATATCGCCCAGCCCTAACGATGATAGTTACAGGGTCCCCACTCCTGCAGACTGTGCTGAATGGTTGCATTTATGACGGGTGAGACAATATTTTAGGTATCCCGGTCCCAAACTGAATATGGCTCTGTACTGCCGTACCACACTATGCATTTGAAACACTATGATACCACTTTAAGTGTCAAGGCTTCTTCCAAAGCATCCTGGGAACTGTAGCCTGTTAAGGGTTGCCAAGGGAGTTGTTACGAGTAAGTGCAACAGAGCACTTAGCTAACGTTTAGAGTATTTGCTGCGTGCACAGCTCTCAACAGATAATGGAAATGAAGGAAGAGAATAAAGCTTGATTCTTCCAGAAAGCCACATTGAGCAATATGTTTGGCAGCAAATGTCACCTATTTATTTGTATTGTTTTAATGACATGAAGGGGGCAGTGACACTGCAAAATATGCACATTATACGTATGTTTGACACAAGCTGCATAAAATTAACCAATATTCCTTGGGAATTATTAAGCCAATGCCTGGTACAAATTTTGTGCTTCTCTTACGGCTTACCCTCAGATATGTAATGTGTGGTGTGTTAATTTTTCAAGAGCAGACTCCTGCTGCTGTAGCCACCTGGGACAATGCCAAATGTTCAGAAGCAGAAGGCTGATACTCAGAATCACTAAATAAAGTGAGAAGAAATTGAGCATGAAGCATATATTCACTTTCCGATAAGACTTATTTCCCTTCTGGGTTTTTCAGCCTCCAGTGCACTTCCTTGCTGGGAAAAGCTTTCAGCACAGACACAATGAGGACTATATACTTACTTGGTTTAATGAAACCTAACAACCCGGTTGACTCATTGCATACCTCCCAACATTTCTCTGATGAAAATATGGACATCCGATATTATTATTACCCCAGTCATTACATTATTATTACTCCCAGTTGGGGAGCTTCCAACATCTATAAAAACACAATAAAACATTAAACAGCCCTATACATTCTGTAGTGGTGTAGTGGTTAAGAGCGGTAGACTCGTAATCTGGGGAACCGGGTTCACGTCCCCGCTCCTCCACATGCAGCTGCTGGGTGACCTTGGGCTAGTCACACTTCTCTGAAGTCTCTCAGCCCCACTCACCTCACAGAGTGTTTGTTGTGGGGGAGGAAGGGAAAGGAGAATGTTAGCTGCTTTGAGACTCCTTTGGGTAGTGATAAAGCGGGATATCAAATCCAAACTCCTCCTCCTCCTCCTCCTCCTCCTCCTCTCCTCTTCTTCTTCTTCTTCTTCTTCTTCTTCTTCTTCTTCTTCTTCTCTCTCTCTCTCTATATGTATAACATTAATTTTTTTATTAAAAAAACTTCTCTATACAGGGCTGCCTTTAGATGTCTTATAAAGGTTGTATAGTTACTTATCTCCTTGACTCAAGGGTCACATTACTCCATACCCTGCAACATTTCTCCAATGAAAATAGGGCCCTCCTACCTTACCCTCCAACATTTCTCCAATTAAAATTCTCCTCACCTCAAACTGTCAAATTAAGAATAATTAGCTTTCATGGTAAATCCATGGGCAAGAAGATTGTTACACGAAGACCAAAGAGGGAACAGATAGACCAAGCATGGAAAAGCTGTGAGCCTGTGGACTACATCGGCCATTGTCCCTGATGATTGGCCACACTGGCTGAGACTGATGGGAGCTGGAGTCAAACAAGGTATGGATGGTCACAGCTCCAACATCCCTAGTCTAGAGATGAGAGACTTAAATAATCTTCAACATTCCCATGTGCTATTTATGGGAACAACTGATTTGCTGTCCACTTAGAGGCGAATCATGGATAAGCCCTTTTCCATGCCCATTAAGCATGGTATGCCTTTGTCCAGTGGCTCTGTGGCCCATAGATTGTAACAAAATACCTTGCTTGCTTGGCTTGCACCATGGCAAGGTTCAACACTGGCCAACTTCCATCATACAGGTTTGAAGCGATCCAAACCCAGTGGATCCATTCCACCAACTTGGGGCTTGTGGAATGATGAACTGTCCCAGGGACCCCATGCCATGCCAACCCTTGCCCTGCCTGCTGCTGTCAATAAAGAATTGGCCTGGTTTTATCCCATCACCATTGTACGGTCTGGTTATTTTGCTGCTCTCATGGGTCACACAATGTGCCTGCCTGGACAATGCAAATGAGCATTCAAGCCAATGTAGATTTCAATTTGCTCCGTAAGCCAAATTGATCCAAAATCTGCTTTAGGTTTCATCGGAAAGTGTCCAAACAGGAGACTCAATAGGAGAGACAAGGGATGCAAAACTGTAGACGGCAAAGTGTCTAGGAACATCATGATTTGGAAGGAGCTAAAGGGCTTGATCCCAGAAGCAGCTTGCTGGTTGGGGTGCACCAACTGTGCCAGCTTGCCACCAGGTGGATCAGTGTGGCTTACCAGCAGGGAGACAGTTCGACAGCGGGGAAGTCAGTATAGTACAAATGCACCGGCAGAACCAATCTGACACTCCTGCTGTTGTTTTTGCACAGATCTGATTTCTGCCCTTCCTCACTCCACCATCTTGCACTCAACAGATCCCCAACTGCTGGGAGCCTCTTCCACCAGACCTATCAATCACTGTTGCTTTTCACTGAAAGTTTCCTTCAGCAAACAAAGATGATAATGTGACGCTAGGCAGAGAGGAGAGTGCATCCTGAGAGTATTTTAAAATGCTAATGTGGCCACATAAAGAGGAGGATGCCAACCGATTGATGGATTTTGCAAAGCATAATTATTATGGAGAACAGCAAAAGTCCTGGGATCTGTAACAGAGAGTCTGAGGAAAGTGATTTTTCCCCAAGTGAGAGAAACCTGAAACGTTGCCCAGACCTGCAACTTTTATCTCACACATTGTGTTTTAGCATCAGAAGTTAAAACCCCACTGACACCCAAATATAAATGTCAACACCTTCTAAAAGCGAACATTTCCCCTAAGTCATGTGCTGATGAAAAGAAGAAGGAAAGCCAGAAACCAGACACATAGAATGAAAATATTCAGCACAACTGACTGATTCATAAAAAAGAAAAGAGAAAATAGGGAGGATCTTTATGAACCAAGATAAACTAAATGATTTGATATATCTCCTGCCATGTGTTTTACAATCCGCAAGGCATTTAACACCTTTGATAAAAATGGCTACATCAGCAGCATCCTATGGTTAGAGAGAGACCATGGAATTTCATTCCTGAAATGAGAACTTGCTGTGACTATATCACGGTCACGAGCCATTATCCTGTCAGAAAATAAGCAGCCCATCACAATGTTTCATGGCAGGTACAGAATCAGACTACCAAATCAATCTGTCTTGTTGAGCAGCAGTAAAAAAAAAAAGGTTACTTTATCTCTTCTGCTCTTGAGGTAGCGAGAGAAGTTCAGAGGAAGCATCTTTATCTTTGTGAAATCTTTGTCAAACCATTTTGGTTACTGATACCAATGTAGTCCTAGGGTTATATTCAGTTGGTATCACACTGTGGTCTCTGAGGCAAGGGTGTTGAGTCCAGCGCTACATGTGGACTTCCTGGTCTTCCTAGCTGACCCATAGGACTCTCCCCAGTCCACAACTTCCCTCTGCCCATACCCTTCACCAGCCCTGCTTTTATACTCTCCTTTAGTTCAGTTTTTGCTTGGCTGGAATGCGTCCCTGAACTCTGATTGTGCCTCTTGTCTGTCTGGATGGGCAATAAGCAAGTGAGTCTGTGTAGGAAATAGTCAACTATGCAAATATAAAATTTACCTTTATTTTTTTTTGCCTTGGGGCCTACTCGCCGCTGGGATGTGGTCCTCAGATGGTTGTCAGTCAGAAAGTGCTGCCCTTCTGTGCAGAGTGCCTGTGAGATGCCTGAAAGCAGGATCTGAATGCAACAGCACTTTCCTTGTCTGTTATTCCAAGAAACTGGTATTCAGAGGCAGTTTGACTCCAACAGTAGAGGTAGAACCGAGGCATCATGGCTAGGCTTCCCCTGCTTCTCTTTTAAAACTATGCGCGTTGGTGGTACTCATGACTTTGCTTCAACAACAACAACAACTTATTATTTATACCCTGCCTATCTGGCTGGGTTTCCCCAGCCACTCTTGGCAGCTTCCAACAAAATATTAAAAATACACATTATGCTTCTGTTAGTTGGATGGCTGTATGTTTGTCTCATGCAATGACACTACAATTCAACTGCCGATAGCGTTCCACATCTAGGGTAAGGTGTGCCATCCTATCCCAAGTCCACCAGAGTGTTTTCTCCCCCAAGTGCATCTGTGGATTTCAGTTATAGTGGGATAGGTTCATCGCTTCTTCATTATGTCTTTCTTGCTCTCCTGCTTTTGATAATGAGGGCTCAGATTTAATTGTGGGTGTCCTAAAAGTAAAACAGCTTTCATTATTCTGCCCATGATTCAAGCTTAGGCAGCAGCATAGTCAGGGGGCATCGTAAGGCATCACAGGGTCTGTAGGGTGCTACGGGAGTCCCCTGCAGTGGTTTACATTGGCTGCTGTAAAGCACTGATTTCCCCCCTAAACTCAGCAACTTTGACGTGCTAAAAAAAAACCTCAACAACTTTGGTCCGCCCCGGGCACAGCAGGGGTTGCTACACCACTGAGCTTAGCGTTTTCAGGTCAATGCTCCTTTCCTCAGGATGTCTAGGGGAAACAAACCCCCATCAATTCATCAGTCATTAGTTGCTATATATATATTATATATATTTTATATATATATATATATATATATATATATATATATATATATATATATTCTAATGCACAATAAACATTTTGCAAACAGGATCAGTAAATGGAAACTGCTGAAGCCATTTAATTGTTGTTTGCTTTTTTTAAAAAAGCATCAGTTCTTTCCTGGATTGGCATCAATTCTTTTAAAAGTCAAGTCTTGCTTTCAGATAAAAATAAAATGCTGTTTTGGTGCTTGTGTGAGGCCATCTGTAAAGCCTAGTGCTTAGTTAGATTAAGTTCAGTCTCTCAAGTCCCTAGAGATAAGCCATGGGAGATATCACCAATGTTCTATGCAATGTAAGGTTAACAGTTTGAAATTAAATTGTTCCTATCTACTACCTGCCACGTTTGGTAGCAAAAGGGCACATCCTCAGCAGGCATAAATCAGCAGCAAACTCTCCAACTTCAATCATGAGGACATGACCGAGTATCTCCAAATAGGATTATATGTTAAGTACATGACAGAACTTCTTAGATGACAGAGGCTGAAAAATGAAAAGATTCCTGTGTACAAATTATAGTTCTCTGTCGTGTGTAGAAAGGATATGTTGATAGGAACTTCATAATCAGTAAGTAAGTTGAAAACTTAGTCTTCCTTAGCATATAGTTTATGGGATAGTTGCACCAACAATTTCTTCCCATTAACTGTTGTGCAAGGCTAGGTCCCAATGACAAGCCACAACTCTAGGTCCCAGATCTTGAAAATCATTCCCCTAATGGTATATTAAGATCTAGTGTCAGGAATAACATAGTCCTGGACACAGCAGAGTGAATGCAGGTTTTCTGGAAGCTTCTGGCTGTAGAGCATTGACTGGACAGCACAATGCAGGAACTCAGCAACTACACTTTGGATAACTATATACAGCATTTATTGAAGCAACAAGTATCCATAAGTTACTATATACAGACTTAGGAAACAAAAGAAACAAAAGTGAATCCTCTCCTCTCTCTCTCTCTCTCTCAACCTTCATTAACCAAACTACACAACACCAACAGAAAACCCCACACAGAGCTCATCACTTTAGGAACTCTTTAACGAATCAGAAGAGCGTTACTAAGGGTCTAGAGAGAGTAGATCTTGGCCTGCAGCCAACAGTTAATTGCCAGATAGCTGACTTTCTGCACGTAGGCACTTTGAAATCTCTAACATGGTAATGTATAATTGTATGAAAAGTGCATATGTGACTGAGGACCCATGTTAACACATATAGGTTCCAAGATTGGAATTCCTGATGGTTCAATCCAAAAGAAATGACAGCCATACTTTAGTGCCATTGAAATCTGTACAGTAAGTTGGTGACTACATGAGTCTCTTCCATGATTTTTTTTCATTTCTAAAAAAATCAGCTGGAGGAGAACCCAACTTGGCTTGGGCCTGATTCCATAAGGAGGGTGGGTATCTAACCTTTTTGCTCCCATGCCAATTATAGGACTTAAATCCCTCCCCCAACTATACGTGCACCAATTTTATATTCAATCCTCCTATGGAGATTAAGCTAAAACACTCAGAAAAGACACAAAGAGCAGGGACAACCGAAAACGGAGTAACTGTGAGCCAATTACATGCAAAACACACAGAGAGAAATGAGCCGAAAGCTGCAAGGAGAAAGCTGAATTCTGCAGGAAAAAAATAAACAATATATTAGTGAGTATGCACTCCCCATGCTGTTTCTGGGGTTAGCATTTATTTGTAATAATAGTTAAAACACTGTGCATAAGAAGAGGGCCCTGTGAAATGAGAGGGAGTTTTGCGAGGGCTTTTTTTTTTTTTAATTGATTCGCCACAGGCTTGATTGAGAAATGAATGATAGATCCGCAATTATGTTGTTCCTGTGATTTTGAAATAAATATCCTTATCACATTAAATTTCAAATTTCAAGTGATGGGGTGGGGAGGACTTTTTTTTCCCTTTTCTTTTCTGGAGGGAAAGGAATGAACTCAGAACTAATTGTAGATGGATCATCTACTCGAAGAGCAAATACTAGCTTGCAGTACTTCAAAAAGGCAGATGGATGAAAGCGCAGCATAAGCCTGACACTGCAATATACCTTGCGCTCAAGCTGAGAATCGTTAAGAGGCTTTAGAATGTTCCTTTTGATGCTTATATTATATTCCGCCTCTCAACTTTTGTTGTTGTTGTCGCTTTTTTTTTTTTTTTTTTTTTAGTGATGCATTATGCAAGCGGAGATGGATTTTGATCCATTAGTTGTTTTTCATACGAGCAACAGCGATCAACTTTCTATACAAGTCTTAAGGGGGGGCTTTTGTATATCCATGCACATTTCATTTCTTTTTTTCTTTGTCCGCTTGATGATTCACGGCTGTACAGGAAAATGGATTCCATGGGAAAAGCTTGTGCCCAAGGCAATAGGACAGCGCCATCTACAATTGCATTAGTGTAAGGTACCTCAAAGGACACCAAGTTCAACCTACAGGAAATGCAGGAAATCCACTGCAACAACTGTGCTGTGTGGCCACCTAACCCCTGTTTAGAAAACCTGCAGCAAGGGAGAGTCATCAACCTTCTTTGGCAGGCTCATGCCGTCCTAGTTTTTAGTCTAAATCCCTCTGTAATGTGAACCGACTAGTTCGGGTCCTAATATCTGTGCATCGCAAAACAAATCAGGCCATCATCTATGCGACAGCCCTTCAAATGTTCAAAGATGGCTATCGTCTCCCAGGCATAGGCAAACTCGGCCCTCCAGATGTTTGGGGACTACAACTCCCGTCATCCCTAGCAAAGAGGACCAGTGGTCAAGGATGATGGAAGTTGTAGTCCCAAAACATCTGGAGGGCTGAGTTTGCCTGTGCCTGGATGCAGACTTCTCCAGGATAGAAACCTCCAACATTTCATCACAGGGCTTGGTCTCCAACAACATCTGTCAGGATGTTGTCAGTGGCTGATTGCCCAGGGAAGTACAGTATAAGGACAAGGAAAAGTTTCTTACGGTCCTTTTTGATTTCAATCTTTACAGAGAGAGGCTATAGAATCCAGCCTCTTGGATAGTGGTGTTATTCTGAGTGAATCTCCACTCCCTGTATCTCTCACTTCCTCACTCGTCATCATCTCCACTACAGGTGCCGCTAAGTGCCCTCTGTCTTCGAGCTCTTTGCTCTCCTACTTTTAAGGCTCGCCGGGTTCTAGGAGATGGAGGGTCTGGGATGCTTTCTAGTGACAACGTGTCAGCCAGCTGCTGCTCTGGCTCTGCCTGCTCCTCCTCTCCCATTATTTCCCAACTTTTCTGTTCTTATCACAACAGTAATACTGTGCTCTCTGAAAAGCACAAAACACCTACTTTTGTACCTTGCTTCTTCATGTTTACATTACCTTCCTTGAGCTATGTCCCCACAAGTATCAGCATAATGCATTTTCTTTTCTTTTCTCGCCAGTTCATAAAATCCCAGGATCTAAGGTGCAAGGACAAAGCACAAAGCAGAGATCCTGCTGAAGTTTGTCAGCTTTGCATCCCTTTGGTTTCCTCTGGAAAGAGTTGAGCAGGTACTTTCCGATTGAGAGCAGGAGGATTAAAACTTCATAATCTTTGGCTGGGTGATGCCTAAGATGTGTAACGAAACCTCGTCCAGTACTTTATTCCTAGTTTTATGTAAATGCCTACCTTTCCTAGATGATTCATGGGCATTTAGAGGATTAAATGGGGCAATCAAGATAAGGCACCTGCGTTTACGGACCTAAGTCCAAGTACAAAGCATATGCATGCATAACCTATTCATTTGCATATAAAAGCTTGCAGCTTACAAAAATAATAATAATAAATGAGGCAATCAGAAATGGACTCCCTAAATGGCAAAACTGTAATCAGAAACAATCTCCCTAAACTGCAAAAATCAGAGAAACATTAATCATGGACCATGGTGTTTTTAATCTCCACAATTTCTACACCAGATGAGTGTGAAACATCTCTTGCTTCTAGCTATTTTCTTGGTTTTTAAGGTCCATTTCAGCTTGTTCAGTGGATGTTCATGGCACCCACTGCAGCTTTTAAAGAGCAGTTTTTTGATATGCAGCTGGCCCGCCACCAGTGCATTGTGGCTATGATACGTTCCATTCCCGCTGCAATTGGAGGCTCCATTATGTGAAGGAGGTAGAGGAAGGGGTTGGGGGGGGTTGGAAGGAGGAGAAAGAAGACTGAAAGGAATGGCTGTCCCAGGCAAATCTCCCTGCTTCCCCAACCCTTATTCCCTGGCTTTCATGTTTTAGTGAAGTCATCATTCCATGGGAGCATCCAGCAACCTAGAGCCCTACCCATGCAGAGGAAAAGTTCACCAAGAAAAGTTCTGAGTATAAGTCTGGGTTGTTTGAGTTCCCTGAGAAAGGAGCATACACATAGGATGCCTAAGGTGAAGAAAGAGGAGGGGAATGGGGGGGGGGAGAGAGAGAGAGAGAGAGAGAGAGAGAGAGACCAAACAAAAGCAGTAAGCCTTGCCACTTTCTTCTCTTTCCTGCCCTTCCTATTTACCCTGGCTGCTTCACATTCCTCACAGGCAGATTGTCCATATCTCTCATATCTCTGGAGGGAATGGAACACAGCCAACACTGTTTTCATTCATAATATTTGTATATGGCCTAGCCCTTCCTTCATCAGGTGCCCAGGTCTGAATGTTTGCAAGGTTAATGGCTCGAGAGATGAGAAATATCTGTAGCAGAAGAAACAGGAGGGATCTGGGCTTGGGAATACTGTGGCACAACTAGCAGTTTTGTTTGATGACCAATTTCACTTGCCGAGGAAATGCAACAGACCTTGGTAGGATATAGCAATCAATGGCACAGGATTGACTTTCTGGTAACATCCCATTCTCCCAAACAATAGAATATGTTGGGCTTTTGGTTTTAACTGGAAAAGCCTCAAAACCAGTTTAGCACTTGGAGTGGTGTCCAGCTACGCTTCCTCTGCGTTTTCCTGCTTCTCCAGTGCTTTTGCAGAGTTTTTCAAACTTCTAACTTCTTACTTCTTCTTGCGCAACAGTATGTGTGTGCCTTGTGCCAGCGGTTAAACTCCCACAATGTCTGGGTTGTTTCAAAGTAAGCAAGCTTTAATTACAAGCATATAAATCACGGACACTCTCCCGGAGACTTGGATGACATCTCCGCTCCGGTTAGTCAAAAGTGAAACAAAGACTGACCAGGAAATAAACAGTGCATCACATAAATCACATAGGCATTCGCATACAGCAGATACCCCGGATGTATGACACATCTTCCTCCCTGTGGGAGGGGCGTAATGTTGAGCTTATTTACCCCCGAAAGTTCCAAACCTCACAGAATATCCAGCGTGAATTGCCTTCAGCTTTTGCATTCCAGCAGTGGACCTTTTCATGCAGGTGTGGAATCTGTACCCAACTTGTAGGGCTCCTGAGTCAAGAAGGCACACAGCACTGACAGCCTCTCTGTGCATGTCTATCACGCCCCTTGCCCCCCAAACAAACAAAAGAAAAAGAAATCCTTCTTAAAACAATCATTTCTTGATTTGTCTGTGGTGCAACATCCATCACCTAACATTTCTTCTAACGTGAAGGTGCCATTCACCTCACAGTACTGTAATGTTGCTGCTGGGCCAACATGTCATCTTGCTGCTACCGGGCTGACATTCCTGACATATTGAAGATTGATGCGCCTGAGTGCATGATTTTCATGTTCTCGAGCTGCTACAATCTATTAGTGCAGTGATGTTATTTCAGCTTGATTTCCCCCCACTCATTTGATGTTACTTGCAAAGATTTTTAAAAACTCGCTTTTCAGATGCTTGCCTCCATAAAGAAGTGGGATTCGATTTTACTTAACTGTTTAGACGAGAGGTAACAAATGTGGTGGCTTCCAGAAGTTGCTAGGATACAACTCCCATCATCCTGGACCGTTGAACATGCTGGTTGTGGCTGATGGGATGTCTCGTGTTAGTCACTCCAATTCACACCAATGGTTTTTGGTTTTTTTAGAACTGCTTTTTGAAAAGCATTACCGTGCTGATCATTCTTAGAGAACGCAATGCAAATTAGAAGTACTTTTTTAAAAAATGTATTGGCTTTTGCTAATTTTCTCGCAACTGACTTTTACAAATTAGCAGAACGGAAATTTTGGGTGATTGTTCCTAGCTAATTACTCGGGTCTCTGTAACGCAATGCTAACATATGCCACACAGATAGTGTGAATTCCATTTTTATTTCAAAACTAATCATATTTGAACTTTGACTTCATTTAAATTGAACTAATTAGAGTCAGCCAAGTAGATTCATATATTTGGATGTAATTAAAATCTCGTTAATTGAAACAAAATCTTTAATTTTCCTTAAGAAAAAAAAAAGTTTTTGTCAGTCTCGATTTTAATTTGTGACTCTCATGAGTCAGCCTGTTAGGAGTTTAAAGCGTGCAGTTGGTGTTGTTTCTTTTTTAAAAAAGAGTACATTTATATTGAAAAAAGATGAATACAAATAGTGGCTTATATTGAGGCAATCCATTTTAACAAGTGTCCCCCAACCATAAAGAGCAGAGATCAGCACCCCAATCCTGGATGAATTATGAGACAGCAAATCCTGTTAATGTTAATTTCAGTGGAACTTCCAAAGTGATGGCTGCATGTGCAGCTTTGGAAATGATTGATGCAAGGCTATCAGGAAGTGACGGGCGAAAGCCTAATGCATTTTGCTAGCACGTCTCTATTTTAGAAGGCACAGAGTCAGTTCTGACAATACGCCAAGTTGACTTGCTCTAAATAAAATCTGCCCATGTAAGCAACTCATCTTCCAGTAGCTGTTCTTCCATGAAAACAAAACTCTCAACATGTCCCTCCCACTCTCACAAAAGGGAATCGTGCTGTATATTTATATATCTATATTTAAAAATATATTCACAAAAGGGAAGCATGACAGAGGTGTATACAATTATGCATGGTATCAAGAAAGTGGAAAGAGAAAGGAGTTTTCTCCCACTGTCATAACACTAGACATAACTTAAGGACATTCAATAAAGCTGAATGCTGGAAGTTTCAGGACAGATGAAAGAATGAACTTCATCACATGGGGCATAGTTATATAATTTTCTCCCACAAGAGATATTATGGGCTTCCAACCTGGATTTGCTTAGCTCCCCGTAGTTTTGTGAACAAACGTTTTGTTATGAAAATAGCATACATCCCTGAGAAAGCAACCTGTGAAATTCCAAAAAGGATTGACACAGCTGCTAGGGCTTTGGGTTTGTGCTTTGCTCAGTTGGATTCGAAAGTCACAGTTTCTGCAAAGCTGATTTGACAACAGTGGATATTTGGGCATGTGCCAGAGAGGCGGAAGGACTTGAATGTCCAGCATTTTCCCCAAAAGGCACTGATAGTACTGGTAGAAAAGACAGGGTAATGTATTGCTTCAACATCACTTCCTTGAAACACCATGATTGGAGAGCCCTTCTAAAAACCATTCATTCTGATTAGAAAGTAGATTTGTCAACCACAGAAGAACTTTCCTACTCCCAGTCCTCTGCCTTGGTGCTTTCAATATAAGAAAAGTTAGGGAAGATATCGTTTAATTTTTTGCAGACTCACTGGGGGTAGGGGTGGGGTGGCAAAATCCTGAAACGCCCCGAAGTGCTCCCAAGACCCTCAATTAAGTTTGGGGTGATTAAGATTTGACATCTGCATAAAGTGACTTGATTTGGGATTTGTCCAAATTTGATGCATGCCCCTTCTAATGCACCCAAACATCCCTCAGGTCATCAAAGAAACCCTCAACTATTGAACTGAAAGTGCTGCTGCAAAGTGTCATGGAAATTTCAGTGACTGCTAAAAAGTCTACATGAGGAAATTTAGCACTTCTTTTAATGTACAATTCAGCCCCTAATTTGGTGCCATATTTAAGTTGTTCCCTCTTCTAACTTGGTGTATTTTCCTTTATTTCTTTATTGAAGCCAGCTAGCTCTTTTTTTTTTCTAGAGGGAACATTTTAAATGTATTCAATTATGCATAACCTAGGCCTATTTTATGCCTGGTGTAAAGTCACTGATGGAATCCAAAAGCTGCATTTGCCCAGTTTCTTATAATTGCAGTTCAGTTTAGGAGCATTCTAGGTTATTATTAGAAGGATAATTACCATCGACATGGGCGTACTATGGGAATTATGTTAATTACAGTTAAATATTGTATTCGCTAACAATGTTCCTTTTCCTCATTTATCCCAAGAAATATAGAACTATAGGTTATAAAAATTAATGACATTGTCCTATACAGTAAGCGCAATTAATGACCTGAATTTTGACCAAAGAATCCATTCATCCTAAAAAATGTCTTTAAAAAAAAAAAGCTCTCCTAAAGAGCCAAATTTAAAAATCCAATAATAAAAGAAATCAGGGGAGGTGGGAACATGGCTATTAAAAATGAATGCCTGAATAACTGTGGAGTCCTTCTCATTTCCAAGGGGTTAATTAAAGTTAAAAGCTATTTTTAAAATCCCAGTAATCCCACTTCAGATGTATGAATGACCTCAGGAGATCTAAAAGTGAGTAGTGGTGCAGCTCTGCTCCCCCAGGTGCTCCAGCAAGAAGTGTGAAGGTCTAGTGATCCAACTGAAGATGGTGTGATGTCTCTGCATGATCAGGAATCCCAATAAAGTTGATCACACAGAGATCTCTACATTCATTCAGTCAAATGTGCATGAGGCAAATCTAGAGTGTTTGAGCGTTCCCATTTCCAGACAAACTCTACAATCCACACAAATAAAACTAATCCATCTCTCGTGGGCTGAAAGATTTTCTCGCCTGGAAGTCATTTGGTTCTTTGAAGTGTAGGATCTTAGGAAACAACCTTACATCATGTCAGACGATTGGTCCATCTAGTTCAATATTATCTATGCTGATTGGCTGTGGCTCACCTGGGTTTCATACAGGAAGTCTTTCCTAATCCTACCTGGAGATAGTTACAGGTAGGTAGCTGTGTTGGTCTGCCATAGTTGAAACAAAATAAAAAAAAAATTCCTTCCAGTAGTACCTTAGAGACCTATATGAAGAAGTGTGCATGCACACGAAAGCTCATACCAATAACAAACTTAGTTAGTCTCTGGAAGGATTTTTTAATATATATTTTGCTTCTACTTAGAGTTGTCAGGAATTGAACTTGGGACCTTCAGATGCTGTATTTCCTTTGTTATTAGCCACACGGCGTGGTGTGCAATCTGTAAAAAGGTGGATTACAAATGTTTGTAGAAGGAAGCAAGGAAGGAAGGAATGTTTTTTTCTGCTGCCTGACGTCCTATTAAGACCAACAAAGGACTACACAAGAAGCACAGATTAAACTTAGATCTGAGTAGGTAAAAGCTAAAAACTGTTCATGTATCCTGGGGAAATATTGCATTATTTTCTTTTCATAGCATCATCATTTCATTTTAGTTGTGTGATTATAATGTTTCAGGATTAAAAAACAACAACACACTGTTACTTTAGAAATCACGACAGGAATAACCTAGAATGCACATTCTGAGATTTTCATTTCATTTCTCTATACACAAACTGCATCTCATTTAAATCCCTGTGCCGGTACAAAGGTATCATTACATTCTTGGTTTCTTCAGCACAGTTAAAAGTGTCGTCTCATCCAGTTAAAAAAAAAAAATCCCCAAAGGACTTCAAACTAAAAAATTATTGAACATAATGAGAAAACGAATGATAAAGATGACCCGAGATAATCCTTGGGTTCTTAAGGTTTAATATGCATTGTCTTGAGGCATCAGAATAATTAGAGCTATATATGGACTCCAATCGTTTCAAATAATGAAATAACCATGGTCTTGCAAAATCTTTTCTGCTCTGAACTTAACAGCCTGAAATTGCTTTTTCTTAAAAAAAGAAAACGAAAAAAACAACAACAACACTGGAGATAGAGAAAAGCAATCATCTATGCAGATATGGATCCCTTGATGCAAGCAGTGCTGTGCCAACTGAAGAGGAATTCACAGCATGAAAGTGGCTTCTTATTCTTCTAGTCTCAAGAGCATGTCATGCTGGGAACTATGGGAGATAAACAAATATCCCAACGGATTTGGTCAATCAGTTCAGAGGAATCAAGGAAAGCATATTTGGTCCAAAAGTTTTGGAAATAATATTAATACAGAGTTGGTATTTCAGACTAGAATCATAGAATTGGATGGGAACACAATCATCATCATCATCGTTTTATTTGTAAGCCGCCTTTCCATAGTTAAAACAATGCTCAAGGTGGCTGACAACATGACAAGATTTGCATAATTACCAACATAAAGGTAAGGGTAAAGGGAGCCCTGACCGTTAGGTCCAGTCGCAGATGACTCTGGGGTTGCGGCGCTCATCTTGCTTTATTGGCCGAGGGAGCTGGCGTACAGCTTCCGGGTCATGTGGCCAGCATGACTAAGCCACTTCTGGCGAACCAGAGCAGCACACGGAAACGCTGTTTACCTTCCCGCCAGAGCGGTACCTATTTATCTACTTGCACTTTGATGTGCTTTTGAACTGCTAGGTTGGCAGGAGCAGGGACCGAACAAAGGGAGCTCACCCCGTCGCTCACCCCGTCGCGGGGATTTGAACCGCCAACCTTCTGATCGGCAAGCCCTAGGCTCTCTGGTTTAACCCACAGCGCCACCCGCATCCCTAAATAACTATGTAAATTATGTTAAATAGGGGGCCCGAGGCAAATAATGTAGTATTTGGCGGCAATCAAACTGCAGCAGAATGGAAAAAAAAGAATTGATTGGGATGAAGACATGTTAGATGGAATTTACTGTCTTCTTACATGCTACTGGTGAGTATCCAGAGCCATCTTTAAGCAGAAGAACAGCTTTTCCAACTAGCCCAGTGCTGTCAAGTATCCTGTTTTCCCCGGGATTCTCCCTTATTTTAAGCAGTTTCCCGCTGCTCTCCCTTATTTTTTATTTCCCTTAAATTTCCCATTTTTAATGGAAGCAGCTCCTCCCCTGCTGGCCAGGGACTGGGTGGGAAGACCTCGCCTACTTGGAGAGAAAAGCCTCAGCCCTCAAAGCAAGTGGGAGCCGTTTCCCGTGCTTACAGGGGGGTGTATTCCTCCCCCTGCATCAGCCCCTATCCGTTGCCGCCGAGCCCCTCAGCCGGCCAATAGGGTTAGCTGGTGGGCAGAGCCTGGCTGCCTTTGAGCAGCTGCTGCTTCCTGTCCTGTTTTGATGGGATCAGACAAGAAGACGATGGGGCTCCATTGCGCGGAGCACATGGCTGCCCTCCTCTTTGCTGGCTGCCCTCCTCTTTGCTCCGCTCCGAGCCCGAGCCCGCTTGGAGTTTACATTGCTGCTCCGCCCACCACTGACATGTGACTGTCCCCGGGACTGCTGATCCCTTATTTTCAAATCCAAAACTTGACAGCTATGAACTAGCCTCTCATAGTTAACCAGTGTGAGAGGAATCAGAGCTTTCTTTGGGCCCTGGCAAAGTCATGTAAGGTTGACATATGGCCTGCTCAGCACATTTTAAGGTAATATGGGTCAGTAATCAGAGCCCCATTGCTCAGAGACTGAATGGATTCGCCGAAGTAAAATTATAGCTGGAAATACCCTCCCAAAATAGTGGACTGGATTTTGCATGTTGCTAAAAAAGTTTTACTCATTTCAGACACATATCATAAATTTGTGGCCAAATTTTCCTGTGATTGTGACTGGTGGCCTTTTCCCTTGTATGGGGGAGCAATGCAAAAATGTGGTTTTCCAGAGAAAACTGAAAGAAGGAAAGCAATCTTGTATGGCAAATAGCAAGATCCGTTTAAAAAAGGGGGAAAAGGGGGCATCATGAAATTTGCTGAAAGAAAACCAATAGACACATTTAAAGTGAAATTGGAAATCATTTATAATTTACTGGATCAAATAATACTAAGCAAAATTATTGTGAATTATTAATACCTTCTCCATATCCTGATAGATATTTGTTGCCGTGATTGGCAATGCGTACCTGGACAAAAAAGTAAACTGAATGATAACCAGATGGGTGAGTTTAATTGAAATAATAATAGAATCATAGAATTGGAGAGTTGGAAGGGCCACTAAGGGACATCTAGTTAAATCCCTTGCAATGCGGGGATTGCAACTAAAGTCCAGGCCCACGGTGAGCAGGAATGGATGGGGAGAGGCAGGCAAAGGGCGACCCAGGTATGGCCTGGGTCAGCACTCTTCTCCATGGATGTCAGGGGGAGTCACCCATCAAGGGCCACATCGGCTGCCCAGGCTCCCCATTGTGTGGACAGGGAGGCAGCACAGCACAGCCCCACTTGGCGCCAGTGTGCGTGGAACTCCAGTGATGTTAGTGACTTGTTCGCCCTGGATACCAGCAACCCATGCTATGCCACTGCCTGTCCCTGCCATGTTTTTTGCTTTTGGCATGTCATCGTTCCTCAAGGTTCCAAGGGGGAATCCACACACATATAAAAACTTTCTGAAAATGATTTTTTTTTTTAAAAAAAAAAGTGTTTTTAAAAAGACATTGAATTTTCCACAAGGCTCAGCATCGCCAACTAGTGTCTCATTGTCTATTGCACTTAAAACACACTCAAAATGTTTTATTTGCAGCTGTATAACTGAGTCCTGAGACACTGAGTAGCAAAGTGTGACCACCAAACGTAGGCAGGTTCTTCTCATTCAAATTCTGCGGAACAGCCACTGTGGTACATTCCGGATATTGTTGGACTACAGTTCCTGTTGGCCCCAGATAGTATGGCCAATAGTTAGAAATGACGGGAGTCCAGAAATATCTGGAATGCACAACATTAGCTAATGCACAACTCTCTAACTAACCTCTTCTACTGCTGGACTTGGGATGCTGGTGGTGCTGTGCTCTAAACCACTGAATTCTTTGAGCTTGCCGATCAGAAGGTCAGCGGTTTAAATCCCTGCAAAGGCATGAATTCCTGTTGCTCTGTCTCAGCTCCTGCCAACCTAGCAGTTCAAAAACATAACAGTGCAAGTAAATAAATAGGTACCGCTGTGGCGGGAAGGTAAACAGCATTTCCGTGTGCTCTGGTTTCCGTCACGGTGTTCCGTGCATTGCTCCAGAAGTGGTTTAGTCATGCTTGCCACATGACCCGGCAAGCTGTCTGTTTGTGGACAAACGTCATCTCCCTCGGCCTGAAAAGCGAGCTGAGCGCTGCAACCCCATTGTCACATTTGACTGGACTTCACAGTCCAGGGGTCCTTTACCTTTACTTACAGCTGGATTCTGACTTTATATCCCCTCCCTTCAGACCTCCATTCATTGTATGGGAATTGAAGGCATAGGCTGGGGTTGCAACAATCTGATAGTCAGCATCCCACACACTTCTGATCAATTTGTATTTACTTCTGACCATAGCAATGATGCTATAGATGAATCAGTTACCTCTGAGAAGATATGTAAAGGACTGGACTTCTGCCTGCCTAGAGAGCAAACACAGGGCAACCTATATGCATTATTTAATATTCAAATTAGTTATTAAATTAATTGCATGAAACCCTCCATTAGAAACTCGTTACATTGAAAAGATTTGCTATTGTTCTTTCAAGGTTATTCATAATGAATCCTTTTCTTTCTTCTTCACACTATTGACAATGAAACCCAAGTCAAAGAGACTTTCTAAAACAATTCAGCTACTGAAGGTGCCCCAGTGGTTTTTAGGGTGCCTTATGGGTCAATGAATATATGGGAGGAAGGTCAATTTATAATAGCCATTTCTTTTTAATAGTCAACATGTTCACTGAACGTAATTTTGCCAAGCACATGTTTTCTTATTTCCATTTAACTAGCCACATAATTATTCTACTGCTTTTAACAAGAGTTAAAAGGTTATTTTTGTTTTCTGTGTTTTTGAAGTATTGTCACTTCAGTTGTATAAAGAGATTTGTATTTGCATGGGCACAACTTCAGAGGCCATCTAATGGTTTAAGTACCAAGGGTAGAACTTCAAAAAGGACCAGTCTGACTTTTTTTTGGGGGGGGATTATGCAACAGTGAGCTATTTATCCTCTGAGCCTCAGAAATCACAAGAAACATTTCCTAGTTTTGCTTTGCTGTTTGTATTTTGTATACTCTTTGCAATACGCTTTTTTATTTCTTGACCATTCTTTTGATTCCGTGTTGGATCCCCAGTCATCTATGCCAGCTCCTAGCAGTTTTTCCCTACTCTAGTGTAGGAGTGGGACTCTCTAGATATTGCTGGACTACAACTCCCATCATGCCTGATGATTTACTGGGTGAGGTTTGGATGATTTACTGGGTGAGCTTTATTGGGTGAGGTTGATGGGAGTTAGAGTCCAATAACATCCGGAAACCAAGGATGCAATTGCATAGAGACAGCTCACATGGAAAGTCTTGGTTTTCAATTACTGGAGTCACCGGTATTAGGGAGCAGGCTTAGACAACCTTACTTGAGTCCATGAATATCTATCTTGCCCAAGAATGAATGCTTCCCATTCAAACCTTTGGAGAGGAAATTAGCAATGTACTTAGTGCTATTGCTGCAATATAGTCAATACTGGGTCTAGCTTTTGGTGATCCCTATGAGTGGACCCATCTCATCTTCACTGCTATAGCAACCGAGGGGGTAAAGGCAAAGGCAAGAAGGGCCTTCTCTTCCTTGCTCCTCTGCTTACTTGCTTACTTAAAAGACACGGGTTATTAGGTAGTGGCAGCAAAGAGAAGGAGGCCCCAAGGTTGAGCAGTGGGTCTGTTATTAATGTGTAGGCCTTGGTAGGTGCCCATAGCAATTTGTAACGCTGGCCCTGAATAAGGGCAAAACCCGACTCCATCAATCGCACTAAGTGCAGATAAATACAATGTATTGTATTCTGAACCTGTCTTCCCACCAGGCATTCTTCACTAAAGATATGGGGTGTGTGTGTGTGTGTGTGTGTGTGTGTGTGTGTGTGTGTGTTTGCTTAACCCCCATCTTAACAGATAGGGGAAGATTTCAACCTACCAGGAGAATTGTGTGTCCCAGCTCTAAACACACACACCTGCACCCCTCCGACAAACCTTAAATGAAGGATGCAGCACAGCTTCTGTGGGATCAAATCAGGCCACGTTTATTGACATAAGATGCAAGAGGTTTGGCATAGGCATCGGGCAAACATTTACTTCTGGCCCTCCTGCCAGAAGTGATACCAGGGACTCACTTACATTGGTAAAGACACAGAGATTTGAATGCGCTATAAACATGCAACACCAGATGGTGCCAGAGAGCAGGAAATTTTAAAACGTGATTTTCCATAGAGATTTTTTTTATCTGATCTAATATCTGACTTATTTATAGTGGGTTTTTCCTGTGTTTAGATCCACCCCTAGGGTCAACCTGGCAGCAGAGGTTCCTACATCTGCCTTGAAGAATGCTGAGGCCCACCCACCCCCACCTGGTCATACAGACAGAGCAACTCCTTCCAGACCTCTACATTAGTAGAGGGGCAAAGACTACAACCACCCAACCAAGACTAAGGTGTGCCCAATGCCTAAAGTTGTGATGATTGCTGTGAGGTAGGCAAAACCACTAGGTAGGCAAAACCAACCAATTTTGTCTGGTGGACAAATTCCTGCCTGTCCCCAAATATGGCAACCACTAATTCCATAGCAAGGTCCAAGAAAAGTATGAAAAAAGGGGTGAGTGTGTGGGAGATCCGATGAAAAACCTGACGCAAGGGCTAAGGCAGGGACACTATATTTTAAGGATGTTTAAATGAGTATTTTAAATTGTAAAACATAACACACACACACACACACACACATAGTATTTAAATTTTCTGTTTTACAATTTAGAAACCCCATTTAAACATCCTTAAAATATGAATGACTTCCCTTCTTCTCTTTCCATGGTTCATTTTGCATATCATAAATCCATGCATATTTTACAAACTAAACCATTCAGTATTCCATTATTACATCCATCAAAACTTATTTACACTGTTGAATTTATCTTAATGCTGCCAACGTTTTCAAGTGTACACAATCCCCCCCCATATATTCAATAAACGTTTTCCAATCTTTTCTAAACGTATGTTCTTCTTGTCCCCTTATTCTATATTTTAAAACAAAACAAAATAAAAAATTCTTTCCAGTAGCACCTTAGAGACCAACTCTAAGGTGCTACTGGAAAGAATTTTTTTTTATTTTTTGTTTTGACTATGGCAGACCAACACGGCTACCCACCTGTAACTGGATCTATATTTTAAGTCTGCAAGCTGCACATATTCTGTCAGCTTAATTTACTATTCTTCTTTAGTTGGGACCTCACTCATTTTCCATTTTGGGGCTAACAAAAATGGGCCGCAGCAGGGGCATACATAAATAACCTTTGTTGACACTTGGGAATTTCTGTCTGAATTATGCCCAACAAAAAAAGACTCTGGTTTTAGTTTTTTATGGAAAAGTACTTTTAAACATTCCCCCCTCCCCAATTCATTACGGATTATTTCCCAATGCCCTTTTACCCTTTTACAGGTATGAAAGAACATTCCCTCAACCTCATTGCATCCATGGAGATGCAATAAGGCAGGGCCACGTTGGCCGGTGAGGTGAATTTCAAGTCGTTCCTCACCAACAAGGCAGTCCTTGGCACCAGGCCAGGGTCTTCTCCAGATGAGGATTCCAGGAGGCATCGCCGGCCCACAGTGCCTCCACATCTGAAGGGTAAGCAGATCTATGTACACATTCTTCTCCCTCTATTCCTGGGAATATGTGTCTATGTTTTGCCTGCTCTTGCCTTATAAACATTAAAGAAATAGTTTTCTTTCTCTGTAATATGTCCATAAGGCATATTGCATATTATTTGAATTGTTTATTCGGATTAGGTCATTTTCCATCTGTTTTCAAGACCTCATAAAGTGTGTACTCGGCCATGGATGGACCAAGTCTCCAGGAGAATATTAGATATCCACCCAGGAGCACCTGCTGTTTGCTGAGTTTTTAATGTGGGCATCTTAAATCAGCTGACACATATTTAAAGGACAGCTCTTTATTAAATACACAGCTGAAAAAGTTTGCGCTCATTGCTTTATCTCAGCATGTGCATGATTCACTGGCTGCTGCTGTTGTTTAGTAGGCATAGTAAATCCCCCTCTGATAAAAGGTTTCCAACACAATATACAATGAACAAGGCCAAATTAAAACCAATAAACAATAAAAAACGGAACAAATAAAGGAGTGAAAGATACCAACAGATTCAATTACACCACTTCGAAATGCCTGGGGAGATAATAAGATTGTACATAGAGAGCAACACAATCACCCTTACGTCAGGGTAGGGCAGTGTCAATTGAGTGGAGACGTCGCTACACTCACCTCTGAGGGTGAGAGAAAACTGTGGCTGGCCGAGATTCCTGGGGAGAGTCCTGATTGGCTGATAAAGAGTTCAGGGGGGAGGTCACATTTGGCCTCTGGGCCTCAGTTTCCCCTATGTATGCATGTAAGTAATTCCACACGACTTGAAGCTTTAATCTCATTGAAAGAATTGCATTGTAAGACTACATTCTTAGACACATGTATCTGGGAATAAGTCCTATTGAACTGAACGGTGCTTACTTCTGAAGAGACAAGAATAGGGTTTGGCATGGAGAAAGAACCCATTTTTAATGGATGTACATGTGGATTTTGATTGATTCTGACCTGCTGGAGCTTTGCTTGCCTTGTGCCTGAGCCACTGTTGCATTTTTTTAAAAGCCTGACTGAATATATGCAAAATTATACAAAAATGTGTGTGTGTATAACAATACAACACAACACAATATTCAGTTGTACCTTGGTTCTCAAACGGAATCCATTCCGGGAGTCCGTTCGACTTCCGAAAACATTCGAAAACCAAGGCACAGCTTCTGATTGGCTGCAGGAGCTTCCTGCACTCAATCGGAAGCCACGGAAGCCGCAATGGACGTTCGGGTTCCAAAGTACATTCGCAAACCAGAACACTCACTTCTGGGTTTGCGGCGTTCGGGAGCCAAAACGTTCAAGTCGCAAGGCGTTCGACAACCAAGGTGTGACTGGAATATAATATGCCATCCTGAGCACCTTTGGAAAGAAGGGAATGATATAAATTGAATAAATGAAAATAAAAATAATACATACAAAAGAGTCAAGCCCCAGGCTGCTCTATATTTTTGCAGCATTTTGCAGCCAGTGTGGTGTAGTGGTTAAGAGCAGTAGACTCGCAATCTGGGGAACCGGGTTCGCGTCTCCGCTCCTCCACATGCAGCTGCTGGGTGACCTTGGGCTAGTCACACTTCTCTGAAGTCTCTCAGCCCCACTCACCTCACAGAGTGTTTGTTGTGGGGGAGGAAGGGAAAGGAGAATGTTAGCCGCTTTGAGACTCCTTAGGGTAGTGATAAAGGGGGATATCAAATCCAAACTCTTCTTCTTCTTAGCCTATCAGTAGATACATAGTTGTTGTTGTTGTTGTTGTTGTTTAATGGGACTGGTGTCGGTAGTCACTTTTTTACAGAGACTAAGGAGCAAGGCAGGAATTAGAACAAAAATCCATGCAGATAAGTCTTGGTTCTGCCCAACTAGCCAGGATTTGCGGTGGTACATGGTGGGAGAGGAGTCAGAAGAACACTTCCCCCTGCAACTAGGTGAACTTTGACACTGAGGGGTGGTCTTCACCACCAGGGAGCCAATCAGAGCTGGTGCTCTGGCTCCCCTGGGTGGTTCTTAGGTGTCAGACTGGAGTGAAGACTTATTCACTCAGCTCCACTCCTATGATATAAAGCAGGCATCCCCAAACTCGCCCCTCCAACTATTTTGGGACTACAAATAGGAGCAGTGGTGAGGGATGATGGGAGTTGTAGTCCCAAAACAACTGGAGGGCTGAGTTTGGCGATGCCTGATATAAAGGAAGGCCTCTGCAGCTATGGCTCATGGCTGTTTTCTTCCACTATCCCCATGTTTCATCTCACATCCGTCTGCAAGCACAATGTCAATGCTTTTCTTTCAGATACAACAATAATATTTGCCATACGCCAATGACACTTTATGCAAGACCAAAAATAATAATAATGCCTGGTTTCCTCAAAACGGTTGGAGGATGGGTGGCGGGTGGTTGGAGGATGCATGGTGGCTAACGGATTGAGGTTGAATCCTGACAAGACAGAAGTACTGTTTTGGGGGGACAGGGTACGGGCGGGTGTGGAGGACTCCCTGGTCCTGAATGGGGTAACTGTGCCCCTGAAGGACCAGGTGCACAGCCTGGGAGTCATTTTGGACTCACAGCTGTCCATGGAGGCGCAGGTCAATTCTGTGTCCAGGGCAGCTGTCTACCAGCTCCATCTGGTACACAGGCTGAGACCCTACCTGCCTGCGGACTGTCTCACCAGAGTGGTGCATACTCTGGTTATCTCCCGCTTGGACTACTGCAACACACTCTTCGTGGGGCTACCTTTGAAGGTGACCCAGAAACTACAACTAATCCAGAATGTGGCAGCTAGACTGGTGACTGGGAGCGGCGCCAAGACCATATAACACCGGTCCTGAAAGACCTACATTGGCTCCCAGTAAGTTTCTAAGGGCTTTCTGGCAGTTCCCTCACTTTGAGAAGTGAAGTTACAGGGAACCAGGCAGAGGGTCTTCTCAGTAGTGGCGCCCGCCCTGTGGAATGCCCTCCCATCAGATGTCAAGGAAATAAACAACTATCTGACTTTTAGAAGATATCTGAAGGCTACCCTGTTTAGGGAAGTTTTTAATGACTGATGTTTCAATGTATAATCTTTTGTTGGGGGCCACCGGGGTATAAAATATTATTATTATTATTATTATTATTATTATTATTATTATTCACAAATATTCATCATATCCTAGGGCCAACATATCCGTTTCAGGTATCACTTTCAGAAATGTCCACAAATAAACATATATCATTGTCAATGTTATTAGATAAGGTTACTGTTTCAAACAAAGACTTCTGGTTCTTTTTAAAATAAGTTGTTAAGAAACTAGATTCTCTTCCTTTTAAAAAACTTGTCTGCTTATTAGTTTTTCATTTGTTTTCGCAAAGATGTAGACCAGATTATTCAGGCAGATAAATAGCCTTTATCGTTCCCATTCATCTCATAAAAATGGAAGTGGTTTCTCCTCACAAGTTTAACTAATCCTTCGCATTTTATTTATAACTTGGCTCTTAAGGATACTAAGCAGCATTTATAAAGCATGCCCGGAAGCAATGTGTTTGCTCTCCTTAACTGAAATCTATTCACCTTGAAAGTATGAGCTCATGAAGAATGAATGACCCTGAAGACAAGATCATTCCTATTAGCAATGGAAAAGAAAATGGTCTTGCATAGAAATAGATTAAATGGGATATGTTTCTTCTTCGCGGCATTTCTGTAGTGAGAAAACCACTTATCAGTCTAATCTATGGTGATCGTACATGAGCCCACATATGCCATGGATAGGATTAGAATGACAATAACTTGTGTGTGTGTGTGTGTGTGTGTGTGGCCATAAAGTTGATATTTCACAGTTTGTCAAGGATAATAATAATAATAATAATAATAATAATAATAATAATAATAATTTATACCCCACCCATCTGGCTGGGTTTCCCCAGCCACTCTGGGCGGCTTTCAACCAAATATTAAAAACAATACAGCATCAAACATTAAAAACTTCCCTAAACAGGGCTGCCTTCAGTTGTCTTTTAAAAGTAAAATAGTTGCTTATTGCCTTGACATCTGCTGGGAGGGCGTTCCACAGGGCAGGCGTAGCATCAGTGTAGGCTGAATTTTGTAAACAAGAAAGCAGAAGAGAGAAATGGATAATATAGATTTAGTTCTTGGTGCTTGGCTGCTTTCAATTCTCTGTTGTTATTAATAATGAGATATTAAGAATATATTGCAACACAGCGATGCAACACAGCTCTGCAGTGAATGCTTTTGTATTAATCCTTTGCTGAGAGGTAGCAAATACTGCTTCATTTTCTGTACAGATCATTATCCATATTTTACATCTTCTGGGATTTAGCAATGTTCTGCCAGATACTGAAATATTAAAAGTGAGCTATTTTGTTAGCAGTGTGATTATCAGTGACGTAGCTGTAAACAAGAGCTTCAGCACAAACGATGATTGTGTATTATGCTGTCAGTTAATTGTGTCGTAGCAGTTGTTATCTCCCTTGCTAAAATGTTTTGCATTCAGAAGAAAAAAATAAAGTAAACCCACTTCCTCGATAGTGTTGTGTATTGAGCAATAACACAGTCTAGATGTTAGCATAATGTATTGTGTCGTTTTACAGTCTTTATTTGAATGTACTAGTTACAGCGGGAACAGCAACCATTTGCTGAGGCAGGGAGCAGAATTTGGATCCTCTGTTGGATTGGCTCCCACAGGAGGGAAGCCGTGCCATTGGCTCCCGCCAAAATGTATCTCTCTCCACTTGATAACTGTTTCTATATAAACCCCAGTTTTCCCCATTCCCTTGAGTTCCTACAGCATCAGAAATAAAGAAATGTTGAACCTACTTCTTGCCTCCAGTCATTGACGACACTTCAGATAGATTATCTGTTGGCCTCCAGCTAAGGAAGACATCAAGGACCAGGGCAGGTGTGTGTTTGTGGGTGGGTAGGTGCATTCACTCTGAATATACATTAAATAAACCCCATGTTCTTTATCTGATTCTGAATTTTTCTTAGAGCATGAAACTCATATACACTGGTGCCAAAGGTTCTCAAACACCTTGGTTCTCAAACTCCGAAAACCCAGAAGTAAGTGTTCCGATTTTCGTATGTTTTTCGGAAGCCAAACATCCGATGCGGCTGTCGGCTATTGTTTCCGAGGAAACTGCACCGATCAGACGCTGTGCCTTGGTTTTTGAACATTTCGGAACTGATTAAGTTTGGTGCTTTTGTTTGTGATATTTATTTTGCGTTTTTGTTTTCGAGGCTTTTTCAGCTAATTTGTTTTTGTGACTGTTTGAAACCCAGTTCAGCTGCTGATTGATTGATTGATTGAGTGACTGCAGAAATGGATAAAAGCTCCCCCCCTCCAAATCCAAACAATGACTATCATCAGTGCAGGTAAGAAGAAGAAAAAAATAATTTTAATTTTTATCATCTACAATACTTGTCTTATTTATTTTTATAGTACAGTACATTGATTATTGCTTTCATTTTATGGATCAATGGTCTCGTTAGATAGTAAAATTCATGTTAAATTGCTCTGTTTTAGGGGTTGTTTTTAAAAGTCTGGAAGGGATTAATCCATTTTGCATTACTTTCTATGGGAAAGCATGCCTTGGTTTTGGAATGCTTTGGTTTTGGAATGGACTTCCAGAACAGATTAAGATTGAGAACCAAGGGACCACTGTACAAGTGCCCCCCCCTTCTAACCCTAAGAACATAATTTGCATTATTTTGTGTACTGGGATCGCAAGAAGAAGAGGGACAGATGGTTGGCAGAGGAATTTGTGTCATTTGGGTGCCAGATAAAGTTCTAACTGGTTGCAATGGCTTTTTTTGGATATTAGTTTTAGTGTGTCCCTACGGAACCCAAATGTAGCTTTCTGGACTTTTCTATCAGTTGTAATTTTAAGAATGTGTTGCACTTAAAACAAAAATAATCTGCTGTTTTAATTGAACTGGACTTGTTTTTGATGCTTTGATTGTATTGTGCTCTGCCCTGTAGCCCTATTATGAAGAGCAGATTAAAGATTCCATAGAGCAAACAGGAAATGGGGAGGTTTGTTTTGTTTTAATTGCATTTATAAGTGAATTAGAACTTTCCAAAACAATACAAGAACCAAAACACAGCTGTCTTTTCGAAATTTGCAAGTATACCAATTTCATGACATAATTATCCAACCCAAATAAATTGCAAAAATGTACATATGAGGTTAACACATGCATAAAAATGAATATGTTAGGGAAAAGGAAATGCAAAGTGGCACTATATTGGGAGAAATTGCTGGCAAAACTATGCACTTTAGTCAGAAATGCATACCAAAAATAGGTGTACTTTGAGAAAATTTGCATTCAGAAATTGAAGAATGTTCATGAGGAATCTATTTTTTTTAAAGGCAAGTTGCTGCAGGATTATGGAGTACTGAATTTAAGATTGGGGGGGGGATGATAAATTGAGAGAACCAAAAGTGGCAGATTCTTCCTTATCTACTAGTGAGTAATCCCTGGTTTGTTGAAGTCTGTGTGTGGACAAAGGACAGCTAGAAAGAGGGAAGAAGTCAGAGAGATCCATTGATTCATTAAAATGCCTCAGTTTAGAGAAATCACTATGTGTGAACTCCTTTAGCTAACTCCAGTGTGAGAGGTCTCATGTTCAGACTTCCCCTATGGCACGGCTTGTTTAATTTTGAATTTGGCCTGTACTTGTTACACAGTAAGTCTAGGTTGTCTTATTGTAATACAGAAGTTAAAGGTAAAGGGACCCCTGACCATTAGGTCCAGTCACGGACGACTCTGAGGTTGTGGCGCTCATCTTGCTTTATTGGCCGAGGGAGCCGGCATACAGCATGTGACCAGCTTGACTAAACCACTTCTGGTGAACCAGAGCAGCGCACGGAAACACTGTTTACCTTCCCGCCGGAGCAGTACCTATTTATCTACTTGCACTTTGGCGTGACGTGCTTTCAAACTGCTAGGTTGGCAGGAGCAGGGACCGAGGAACGGGAGCTCACCCAGTCGCGGGGATTCGACACGCCAACCTTCTGATCGACAAGCCCTAGGTTCTGTGGTTTAACCCACAGCGCTACCCGCGTCCCATAATATAGAAGTGCTTATTGAATCATTTTCGCCTTGCTTTAATTTATTGGTATGATTTGTAACAAGGGTCACAGAGAGCTACAATTTCCAGAGTTCCCTGGGATGAGGGATTGACTTTTAAACTATTCAAGGAATTGTAGCTCTGGAAGGGAAACAGGGGCTGCCTAACAACTCTCAGTACCCATAACAAACTAACGGTCCCAGAATTCTTTAGCTAAAGCCATTGATGCTCAAAGTGTATCATAGTGCTTTGCATGCATGGCATGGATATTGACCCAACTCTCCTCCATCCAAAAAAGAGTTGCATCCAGCTACATTCCACTCAGAATAGACCCACTGAAATTAATGAACCTAAGTGGGTGTTCATTAACATCAATAGGTCTACTCTGAGTAGGAAAAGCATTAGATACAGCCCATTGACAAGTATTTTGATAATCATGTGATATTTATTGTGAGCTATGTTCAGCACAGTCCACTGCAGAAAAGCAGAATTTCACTAAACTAACTTGTACAGTATCTCCTTTCTTATTGATGCTTTTATTTATACATACTTTTCTGTCAGCTCATGCAATGCAGGCAGCAGTAATAAGGACATATCCCAACGAAATCAGCATGGGCTGTGAGGATGTGTCAGAGGGTGGGGATGCTGCCCCTGAGGTGACAAGGAACACACATTGAAATGAAAACCGTGTAAGAAAATATTGAGTTGAGAGTTCACTTCCAATATATTACATCTCCGTGTACAGTTTTTCCAGACACCTCTTTCCTGCCAGCAGAGAAAATGACAGGAGCAGGCCAAGTGATGCACAAGGGCAAATTCTCAACCCTAAACACTGTCATTGTTTCTAGGTCATACTGGAATGCACACGGAAACTAAAGTATTCAAAACAGGAGGAGATAAGTCAGATAAGCTCCTGTACAATTTTTTGCTACCTAGGCTAAAGATAACCATACCTTTTCTTACTCACTCATGTTGAAAATTAGCAGTAAGGCTGTCAGACAAAAGACCTCGAGCTTGCCAAGTCAAGTAGTATTACTTGTACTCTGAGGGATTATTCAATAGCTGGTGTCCCCGGGGGTGGGGAGAGAATCTCCAAATTGCCCGTGATAGAAGGTACAGCTAAAAAGCTGGAAAAAGATTGCCAAGCGATGTCATGCTGTTTCAGATCTAAATTTTCTGGCGGTAAGTACAAGGTCATTCTGCAGGAATGTTGGGCCCAAGTAAGCATCAGTCAAGGCATTTCAAGATGTCTCACTCAATTTTCGGAAGCCGCGATGCGTTGCACAGATAATTACTTTCCTTTTCCCATGACTAAACATGAATAACAGAAAGTTAAAGGTGCAGTTCTGTGTGGTGTCATGATTTCCAGTTATGGTGCACGTGCATCAGATGCTGCCCTTTAACATGGCAGAGAAAGCTGATAAAATGAGGTGGGTCGGTACAAAAAAGAATCTACCTGAATATAGGCAGGGGGAAGAAATTTGGTCCTGTTCACGTTTTAATGGAAGCCTAATTCTCTGTCCCTGGTGCAATGTGCAGCTATCCTACAAAATTAAAACTAATTATGCAGTCATCCAAACAAAAATGTGTCCCAAGTTGCATACATTGGGGGAAAGTAAGCATAAATTGCAGGAAGTTTAAATCTCAAATGCATTGCATTGGGGAAAACTGGTGACAAAAATGTGTACATTCAGTAGAATCGCTCAGAAAAAAGTGTACATTGCTGAATTTATTCTGTTCTGTTCCATTTGGAAAGCTTTTACAGGCTTTGGCAGATTGCATGAACAAGATCAATAGTAGATCCAATGGTCAAGAAGGCAGTTTCTGCACATGCTGTAGAGGAAAGTGAGGGGCCAATGGGGCTCGTCAACCTGGGAAGGTAGCTCATCTAGAAAAGCTTTTAATGTTTGATAGACTACTGTATTTTAACATTTTGTTGGAAGCCACCCAGAGTGGCTGGGGAAACCCAGTCAGATGGGCGGGGTATAAATAATAAATTATTATTAATCTAGGAGAAGGAAAACTCTGATCCTAAACCTCTGCTGTGGGACATCTTCAGAAGAAGGAAAGGCTAAGGAGTAAATCCTACACAAATCTGGAGTGTAGTCCCTAAAAAGGTTGGAGGGTGCCTTATACACCTCCTTCTGGAACTCCTGCAGCCAAGCTGGTGTCAAATGTATTGCTCTGCTTTCCTTTGGACCACATCAGCGAGGCTGAGAGGGGAGTCTTATCTTCTGAGAGCCAGTGTGGTGTAGTGGTTAAGAGTGGTAGACTTGTAATCTGGTGAACCGGGTTCGCGTCCCCGCTCCTCCACATGCAGCTGCTGGGTGACCTTGGGCTAGTCACACTTCTCTGAAGTCTCTCAGCCCCACTCACCTCACAGAGTGTTTGTTGTGGGGGAGGAAGGGAAAGGAGAATGTTAGCCGCTTTGAGACTCCTTTGGGTAGTGATAAAGTGGGATATCAAATCCAAACTCCTCCTCCTCCTCCTCGCCCTCCTCCCCCTCTTCTTCTTCTTCTTCTTCCTCCTCCTCCTCCTCTGGGTGGTCCAGGACCCTCATACACACTACCTAAGCTTGCACCCCAGGGAAGTGCTGCTTAACGCAGTGGTTTGACTTCACCACATCAGTGAGGCTGAGAGGGGAGTCTTATCTTCTGAGAGCCAGTGTGGTGTAGTGGTTAAGAGCAGTGGACTCGTAATCTGGGGAACCGGGTTCGCGTCTCCGCTCCTCCACATGCAGCTGCTGGGTGACCTTGGGCTAGTCACACTTCTCTGAAGTCTCTCAGCCCCACTCACCTCACAGAGTGTTTGTTGTGGGGGAGGAAGGGAAAGGAGAATGTTAGCCGCTTTGAGACTCCTTCGGGTAGTGAAAAGCGGGATATCAAATCCAAACTCCTCCTCCTCCTCCTTCATCCCCAGAGGTGCACTTGGTTGTCTCTCAAGACAGACAGATGCCAACAATCCCAACATGGTTTTAACTGTTTTTATATTTACATTATTTGTTTTAACTTGCCCTGGGTCCTTATGGTGAAGGGCAAGTAAGAAATCTTATAATTAAATAAAGATACGAGGAGAAATTCAGACAAAAATGCTAAAAAATTTCCATGGTGACTTTTTTTTTAAAAAAAAAAGATTACAAGTTGATTCAAAAATGGGTTGAAATGTACTTAAGTTTGGGTAAATGAGAAAATGGGAGAAAGCAATTGTGACAGATTCATGCATTCCTACCTGAAAATCTGTAAGGGTGCTCCCTATGTTTCTTATAAGGGATCCGCAAGGGTTGGGTGAGCAAAACCGTCTCTGAAGCAACCTGAGATTCCAACCCTCCAAGAACTGCACAGGCTAGACTTTTATACTTGGCCTCAGCATTGTTTGACCATAGGAATTTTTCTGCCCTTTAAGATTTGGAAGCAAGACACTTTTAGTGGTTAGCTCTCTCTTCCTAGCCCTATTCAGGTGTTCTGATTCCAGTTAGGGTTATCATAAAAGTTTGTGGGGTGCTCATGGGGCACCCACTTTTTATCATTCCCATCACCCATGGCTAGGTGAGGAACTGAGTTTTCTGTACTTCTGGGAATTCCCTGCACACTTTAGAACTTTATTTCCAATGGTTCTTTAAATTTCTATGTGTTTTTTCTACTTGAAATGAAGTTTTAAAGAAAATCAGCATCAAAAGATGCTGGGCAAGAGGCTTAAATGAGTGATATTCTCACAAAGCTGGAAAGGCAGAAACAATAGAATTTTCACAGACTTGAATACATTCCAGGTTTTTGCTTTTCCAGCTGTTTGACTTTCCCACCTTCAGTTTCAAAAGCTTCTGGATGTTTCCCATATACAAATGTTTGTTTGGACCCCCTAAAGGCAAAGATATATTGTTTATTGCAGAAACATGCCAGGGGAGCAAAATGTTCAGCTAAAGTTCAGTAACAAAACATACACACACCCTTTCACATTATACAGCATGTCGTAAAGTTTTGTTTCAGCTGAACAGAAAATGCCCTTTTAGCCTTACTGCTGTCATCTCTATCACCACACACTTGAGTAACAAGTCTCTAGAGCTGCATACCATGAATTATGGCTAATAACCTCCTCCCCGCCACCCACCCAGCCTCCAAAAAAGTTGGGAAATTTATTGTGCTTCTCACAGGTAAATCATCTTTCAAATGTATCCATTCCTCTATCCTAGCTAAGTGAAATGAAAATTCACCTTACGATAATTTTGTGTGATTGAAAAGTAACTTGAGAATCTGCCCTAGAATTACTGGCACATACATCTTGAAAATAATTTGGGGGTGGGGAGAAGGGATGCTTCTCCCATGGGGCAGAGTGATCAAGGTTGCAGCATCTAGGATATTCAAAAAAGGGGGGAGGGAGAGATGAGTAAGAGGTCACATGATAGAAGATTACGAAATTATGCATGGCATAGAGAAAGTAGATAGAAAATAGTTTTACTTCCTGTCTCCTTAACGCTAGCACTTGTGGACATCAAATAATGTTGGAAGATTCAGGACAGGTCAAAGAAAGTTTTCCTTAATGTAACACATAGTTAAACGATGGAATTCACTCCTACAGGAGGCAGTGATGGCCACCAACTTGGATGGCTCTAAAAGAATTATCATTATTATTTGTATCCCACCCATCTGACTGGGTTGCCCCAGACACTCTGGGCAGGTTCCAGCATATACAAAAACATACATACAGGGCTGCCTTCAGATGTCTTCTAAAGGTTGTACAGTTACTTATCTCCTTGACATCTGATGGGAGGGCATTCCACAGGGCGGGTGCCACTACTGAGAAGGCCCCTCTGTCTGGTTCTCTGTAACTTCACTTCTCACAATGAGGGAACCACCAGAAGGCACTCGGAGCTAGATCTCAGAAACAGACACATTCATGAACAACCAGACTATCAGTGGCTTATTTAAGAGACAGAGGGAGAGAGGCAGGGAGGGAGATAATGATACTTGACTAGATGGTCATTGGCCCCATCCAACAGGCACTTCAGACAGCAAATTGTGGGTACCATGAAAGGACAGGAAAATGTTAATTATTTACTTTATTTCTGCATTGTTCTGTTTTTATTGCCAGTAAGGGAGGAGAGGTGCTTGTGGGGTTTCCTGCCTCCAAATGACAAATTAACTTTTCTTGTCTTAGGTATTATGTATTTTAAAACGGGGGCAGGGGGGTCCTATTTGCTGCTGTGCCTGAAACGGCAAAATGTATTGGGCCAACTCTGACTGAGGAGGAGAGGTTGAGAGATGAATGAATGCACTTTATGTCATGGTATTGATCCGTCAGTCAGCATCACAAAGGCCCTACACTATCATAGTAATAACCCTCTGTAGAATACCCTTCATCGCCGAGAGAACTTATAAAGTTGAATTAATGGTTTGGCAAAGTGTGGGATTTCCTAATTGCTAAAAAGATTATGCACCAAATTAAAGTTAGCACGGGGTGAGCTAAAAGAGACATCTTCCTGGCTAACTTTGGTCCGTCATTCACTGAGTATGCCAGAGATCCTGATAATCAGCAGGAAATATATATAAACTGTATACTTAATTATATTCAAGTCTTATATTTTCAGCCCTTGATTTCGTTTTGTAAATGTTTATCATGCTGTGCCTTATTTATTGCTAATCCGCAGTTAGCCTTACTTCACATATATGACACTGATACATTTTCACTTATCACACCTATTGGAAAGTGTCACTGTGCTTATTTTGCATATGCATTCATTCTAATTAACAGGTCGTTATTGCCCTGTTCAGGCATTCTTTGAACAACATGGGAGTGAAGAATGTCCGGAAATGGCTTATCTGTACTTCTTTCTGACTCCCAGCGGTCATTTCTCCCGTACCATGTATCTGTTAGAGAGGTCACCGCAAGATCCCTTATCTGTAAAAATGGATGAGCTTTCCACCCCAAGAATGAGTTTCAAAGCTTTACTGGGGGTGGCTCGGGGGCCTGAGCACAACCAGGACACTCGGTGAGGAGGATCCCATTTGTGTTTAGTTGGCAATCTTCCCGTTTCTCTTCCTACTTGGCTCCATCATGAACACAGACAAGCTGACTTCTCAAGTTTCAACTTCCTGCTGATGAGAGTGGCTCAGGTTTACCATATTTGGTCAGCCATATTTGCTAAAGTTAAAGTTCTTGCCTAATGTGAACTTGTCTTTACAGTGTTTCAAAATACAGTACGTTCAAACGTGGCATTTATGAACATTAAACTTACGGGGTTCTTTAAACAATATCTGCATCTGATAGTTATACTTTGTGCATATGATAAGCTACACTCTTGTCCACAAACACTTATGGGAGGAGAAGTCTTTAAGATGCCACAAGACATTTCGTGTGTCCTTTACTGCAGTGTAGTAACATGACCAGACCTCTGGGAAACTATATAGTCTGGTAATAGGTTGTCTGAGAACATTTTTATTGTCTGACAACATTTTTTTTTTTTTTTTTTGCATATCCATATGTTGTAGTAAAGGTGTTAATTACGTCATTCTAATTCCACTTATGTTAGGAGGATTACTTGGGAGGTAATCTTGGGCGTTGCCATTTTTGCCATCATGAGGAATTTGTGACTAAAAAAGTTTCTTATAATGTAGCTCCAGCATGTTTCCAGCCACCAACATCCTGAAATTTTCCTCAGGCACCCATAATTAGCTGGAATGGCCTTTCACTTTTGAGGCCTGCAAATGGAGCCATGAAAGACGGACATTTTTAGCATTACCCATCCCTGTTTTCAAGTTATGAACTGCCACATCACTGTTGCAATTATCCTTTGTCCACATCTATCTTATTACTAACTAAACTTCTTTTTCCTGTGTCTGCTTTCATAACTTTTCAGGGGGGGAAATGTAGCAATTGCCATATCAGAAGATTCTAATTGCTTGCTATTTACAGGAGTGATTACCTTTTGTATTATGGAAAGTATAATACAAGTGCTAAACATGATCAGCAAGACATCTCAGCATGAGCTTTATTTCTGATTTTAGCTTTGTAGAATGAAATTAATTATTGCCAAAAGTGAATGTCTTCTGTTGCAGTGATTGACTATGTGCAAATTCATTCCACTCTCCCCAGAGTACTGTATTAATTTCCTTTTAATCTCAACTTCTTCTATAGCAATTTGACAATCTCCAGTCATAAAACTAGGTGGGTATTTGGTGAAAGTGCAATTTCAATTTTCCCGTCTTTCTTGTTTTTTTGTTTTCTTTTGTTCACAGAATTGCTTCCTACTCAATAAGCAGTGCTTAAGAGATTGATTTGGAAAGAGGCAATGCAAAAGGAAAGACCGAGAATGATTTACAGTACCACCTTTCTAAACATTGTTTTTAATTAAAGCATCTTTGCAACAGGGGCTTTTAGGAACGGGCCAAAATGGAGTATCTTCTCAGGAGCATTTTTGGCAGCATTCAAAAGTGCCTCAGAGTAACCCAAGGCAATAGTTATCATGTAGTGAACACAAGGTATCTCTATGCTTCCCAAGGTCTGAAGTATTTGCAATAGGTCAGGTTCTCCAAAATGTTGCACATGGATTACCAAAAAGCTCTTGATTATTTTTGTTAAAGCATAACAACAGATATTTTTTTAATAAATAAATGTTTCATTAATCTTTATTTAAAAAACAACCGTACATTACTTTGCTTTAACAAAAACAAACAAACAGAAATGATACCCATGCAAGCTACTCTTAAGTTCTTTCTAGGCAGCCTTGCATTGTATGGACAGTGTAAACTTGCATTTTATTTTATTTTTAAGTGCAACCAATGGTACACAACATTCAACCACCTATCAGTTAGTTTAGGGTAGGAAACAGCAAGAGATAGTCCCTTTCTCCCCCTTCATAATGGATTATGGAGGAAGGCAAATTCCTTTTACTTCCCTCACAAAAATCACCTACACCTATTTGTCTAAAATTTGGCAGGATTAAGCAATTCTGGAGGAGTTCCTTTGCATGAAAATTTAATCTACTTGGGCAAAAAGTGTGTGTGGGGGGGGCTTTTTATATTCACCATTATAGTGAATGGGGAACACAGAGCTTTTTTTTTTTTTAAAGGAGTGGCTCAGAATCTAAACTGAAGATTGAAGCAGAGAATGACTGAGAAACATGGGAATTATTATTTAATGCAGAGATACAAATAGAAGCTGAATCTTGGGGCCTGTGCACATTCCTAGTGTGTATGTGGATTTTGGGGATAAGAGAAGAGCAGATTAACTATCTTACATTTTTGAGAGTTTCTGGAGCAGAATTGAGGATTTCTTTCTCCTCAAACTGTCAGATTAATTATGGTTTCTCACAAGCTCAAAAATTATTGCAAACTAAGTCTGATTCAACAAAATGATTTGACTTTGGAATGGTGCTGCTTAAATCCCTACAGTAATATGTAGGAATAGTGGGTTAGAATTGCAATTTAGGTGAATCATTATTGGACGTAGAAAAAAGTCATTGGAATTACTCAACAGGTAGTGAGTTAAATACAGAACACTCTGTAAAATCAATGTTTGCTATAGGGAAGGGATAGGGAAACAGGGGGGGGTGGGCAACAGTGGGTGGCACAACCAATGTAAAAGTTGCATTTGCACGGTAGACTTGTTTTTACACATGAGTATATGAATATATAGGGACGCGGGTGGCGCTGTGGGTTAAACCACAGAGCCTAGGGCTTGCTGATCAGAAGGTCAGAAGGTCGGCGGTTCAAATCCCCACAATGGGGTGAGTTCCTGTTGCTTGGTCCCAGCTCCTGCCCACCTAGCAGTTCGAAAGCACGTCAAAGTGCAAGTAGATAAATAGGTACCGCTCCGGCGGGAAGGTAAACGGCATTTCCGTGTGCTGCTCTGGTTCGCCAGAAGTGGCTTTGTCATGCTGGCCACATGACCCAGAAGCTGTACACCGGCTCCCTCGGCCAGTAATGCGAGATGAGCGCCGCAACCCCAGAGTCAGACACGACTGGACCTAATGGTCAGGGGTCCCTTTACCTTTACCTATATGAATATATAGCCCTCTGAATAAGCAGATATGCAGAAGTTGTTAATCAGAGTTCAAGGAAACATTCCAGTCAGACAAATGCAAAATAGGACCAGTGAAGTGTTGCTTGGGGAGATAGGTGCATAACCTGAGGAGAGTTATGAGGGCCTTATAGAGAGTCATAGAGGGCCACCTTCAGCCCCAGGACCTAAGTTCCCCACCATTGATGTGGTGTTTCGTGACTTCCCCCAGCCACAAGCTGCCCAGACTGAGGAGATGCAGGATCTTGGCCTGTCATTTCTGCATCCTTCTGTGAACTAGCTTTTCTTCTCACTTATACAGGTAATTGGTCCCTTACTCGTAAGGTTCCTATTTCAAGATCTGCAGCATTTGATAGAACTGACCACCCTTCCACAACTCGCATCAAACCCAGTCAGCATGGCTATTGCCTGGGAATAAAGGGAGCTGTAGCCCAAAACATCTAGAGGGCATCAAGTTGAGGAAAGCAGCTAAGTTCCTGGCACAATGGTTAGTGCAACTAAACCATTCTGCTTCAGTTGTAAGGAGATTGGAACCCTTTGCCTGTTTGAATATCTCTGTAATGATGACCTATTCACACATGGAAGTTATCTTTTTCTTCTGGCCACATTCATATCATGCATTTAAAGCACAAAACTTCTCCCTAAGATGCATGAGAACCGTAGTTCACTCCTTACAGAACTAGGAATTCCAGAAGCCTTAACAAACAACACTGCCCATGATTCTTTGAGGGAAGCTATGTGCTTTTAAAGGTGTAGATGTGACCTATACTGCATTTATCAAGTGATACGTGTATGTGTGTGGACAAACTTACTATTAAAATGAAATGTGAGCTATTTTACACATTATACTGAATGAAGTATTAGACTGAGGTGCCGCTTCACACTGCAGGTAGGGGAGACATATTTGTAAATGATGCCCCCCCCCAAAAAAAACACCCAACATGTGGTGAACTATCACATGGTCTACCCCAAACCTTACCCTTTAATGTCATGTGGACAGCTTTATATAAGGGGTGTATGATACCTCCACTGGAAGGACAGATCCTGAAGCTGAGTCTCCAATACTTTGGCCACACCATGAGATGAGAAGACTCCCTGGAAAGCACCCTGATGTTGGGAAAGATTGAGGGCACAAGGAGAAGGGGATGACAGAGGATGAAATGGTTGGACAGTGTTCTTGAAGCTACTAACATGAGTTTGACCAAACTGCGGGAGGCAGACAGGAGTGCCTGGCGTGCTCTGGTCCATGGGGTCACGAAGAGTCGGACACGACTAAACAACTAAACATGATACCTCCTCTGCAGTCTGAAACAGTATAATCCAGAAATCCATGCCTTCATTTTGTTGCAACGTTTAGATCAGCTCTCACCACCTTATTTGCAACGATTATAATATTCTAAGTCAGAACTCCTGAAAACACTTGCTATGATTTAACTTCCATCGATCATGGTGAGACATATTTTTGAGCAAAGAATAGTGCGGCTCATAACTTAATTCCAAATGTGCGTTCCAAAGAAACATTAACCTGCAGAGTGACATGTATTTTATTTTTGAATACAAAAACTCATATGCTTTAGTTAAGACCTCAGTTAATTACATCTTAATCTCTTCATTTACTGTATGTTTAACTTAATTGTGAAGCTAGTTGTTGAATCATTTATCATTTATGGAATAAAAAGAAATCTGTCTAATCACAGTTATATCAAACAAGCAATTCATCAATTAATAAAGCCTATCATACCTTCACCATAGTAGGGCAATTATGAATATAAAATACATAATTCATAGCAGGATAACAATGCCTGTGATGATATCTGGAAGCCAAATTTTAATGCCTGTCCGTAAGCTTTTACAAAGTGGCTGCATTTTACATCCCAACCAAACAGTTTCTACAATACCATTAACATGCCCCTTTGTATTATTTGTAAGCATATTAAACCAGAGAGTTTCTGTTCCTCTTTCCTTGAATTGAACTTTATTATTCTGTCCAAGAACAAGACATCTATCTGCTTTGGTAGAAAAGTGACTGTTTCCCCATCAGTAAAGATTAACCAGGATTAGCATTAGGCATGTATAGTTTAATAGTTTCTGTTCACATCAAGCACTTTAGAAGATTAAAAGAGCCACTAATGTATTTCCATGACACTTGTGTCTAGATGAAAATGTACTGGAAACTTGAAATGGTTGTGGATCTGGTGTGTAACCTTACAAGACATTGCAATACATGAAATGTGGAGAAAGCACATTATTTAGCACATGAAATGGTAATTGCTAGGGGTTATGATAAATCTTAAAAAGACCTCGAACATTTTTTTTTTTTAAATATCACTCCTAATTATAACATGGAGTTTCTATTGACTTCTGTAACACAGAGTCTATGCTGGCAAAGACTTAGGGTTGGCGTAAGACATTTTTGCCCCTGATGCAGAAAATCCAAATATACTTCCCATGGAGGAAAAATGAAATGATAAAACAAATAGCTTACAATTTGCTGCCTGTAATAATAATAATAATAATAATAATAATAATAATAATAATAAGTTAATAAGTTATTTATACCCTGCCCAAAGCGGGTTTTCCCTCATAGAGAACACGTGTTGCAGTTGGGGCCTAGCAAGACACCCCTCTGTATTTGGGGCGGGACTCTGTTAGATAGCCAGAGCAGCCGATTGGGGCTTTTTGGGTCGTTGGGGAGATTTGTATGTTGCAAATGTTGATAGACAGTTCAGGGGTTATATATTCGGTGCTCGCAGTGTCAGCCCCTCTTTGCTGCGTGTGCCGGATCGACCCCCGCCCCCCATTAATTAGGCTTGTGCGTTGACCTTGCTATGCCTGTCATGGGGTCGTCTGCTTTGAGGCAGGGGCCTGGTAGGAATTTTTCCATCTGGCTGATTGGCTGTGGCCATTTGGTTTTCGCCTACTGCGTAGCAATTAGTCACAACTTGTAAGGTTGGCGGTTAGGCATTGGTTATTAAATTGGTTGGTGGAGGGGAAGTGGTTGGCTGTGCCTGCCCCTCCAATGCTGCTGCTGCGGGGAATTCCGTTAAAGGAATCCAGGGGCTCTCCATGCTTTTGTCCGTTCCCCTGGTCAGGGGCTAGGGCCACGCAAGAGCCCCTGGGAACATTAGGGGAGAGGTGAGGGTCCTGGCCACCCCGACCCCAATTCTCTCCCCAATGTGTTTTCCCTTTGCTGACTTCCACTAAGTGGGCGGAAGTCAGCCTGTCCCCAGGAGGGGACAGATAGTCGAACCAATGCCTAAGCAACCACTCACATGTTGTAATTTAATAAAAAAAAGTTGTGGCCAAAATTATGCCAATAACCTTAAACAAAATTCCCGTGTGATGTGTGAGTTATTTGAGGGGTGGTCTTGGGGACCTCTACACGCAACCGAATATTAAAAACAACACAGCATCAAACATTAAAAACTTCCCTAAACAGGGCTGCCTTCAGTTGTCTTTTAAAAGTAAAATAGTTGCTTATTGCCTTGACATCTGCTGGGAGGGCATTCCACAGGGTGGTGCCACTACCAAGAAGGCCCTCTGCCTGGTTCCCTGTAACCTCACTTCTCGCAGTGAGGGAACTGCCAGAAGGCCCTCGGTGCTGGACCCCAGTGTCCGGGATGGACGATGGGGGTGGAGACGCTCCGAGGCCATTTAAGGCTTTGAATTGTGCTCGGAAATGTACTGGGAGCCAATGAAGATCTTTCAGGACCGTTGTTATATGGTCTCAGTGGTCACTCCCAGTCACCAGTCTAGCTGCCGCATTCTGGATTAATTGCAGTTTCTGAGTCACCTTCAAAGGTAGCCCCACGTAGAGCGCATTGCAGTAGTCCAAGCGGGAGATAACTAGAGCATGCACCACTCTGGCGAGACAGTCTGTGGGTTACAGCCTGTGTACCAGATGGAGCTGGTAGACAGCTGCCCTGGACACATAATTAACCTGCACCTCCATGGGCAGCTGTGAGTGCAAAATGACTCCCAGGCTGCACACCTGGGGCACAGTTACCCCATTCAGGATCAGGGAGTCTTCCATACCAGCCCACCCCCTGTCCCCCAAGAACAGTACTTCTGTCTTGCCAGAATTCAACCTCAATCCGTTAGCCGTCATCTATCCTCCAACCGCCTCCAGGCACTCACACAGGACCTTCACTGCCTTCACTGGTTCTGATTTATAAGAGAGGTAGAGCTGGGTATCATCCACATATTTGATGAACACTAAGCCCAAACCCCCTGATGATCTCTCCCAGTGGCTTCATGCAGATGTTAAAAAGCATGGGGGAGAGGACAGAATCCTGAGACACCACACAAGTGAGAGCCCAGGGGTCTGAACACTCATCCCCCCACCACCACTTTCTGGACACAGCCCAGGAGAAAGGAGCAGAACCACTATATAACAGTGCCACCAGCTCCCAGCCCCTCAAGACGGTCCAGAAGGGTGTTATGGTCGATGGTATCAAAAGCCGCTGAGAGATCCAGCAGAACTAGGAAACAGCTCTCACCTTTGTCCCTAGCCCGCCGGAGATCACTGACCACTGCGACAAAGGCAGTTTCAGTCCGGTGGTGAGGCCTGAATCCCAATTGGAAGGGATCCAAATTAGCATGCCAAACCTGCCACCTGATTCTGATGCCCTCACAAAACTGCATACATATGCACCAAGATAAATAGATATCACTCTTTTTCTCTAATTATTGAAGGTCTTTTTATTCTAGCAAGATTTTATGAGGTAGGCTGTATGATCTCTCTGGCCCTGCCCTTTTGTAACTGTTTTATACTATTTTGATAAAACTGTAGTTTTTATAGGCTGTGTGTCAAGTGGTGTATTTACATTAGAAGGGCATCCTAGAAATGCTTTGCCAAATAAATAAATGAAATATCCATACCTCATGTTCATGGTGTCTAGTCAGATGAAAAAGAGCACCCAGCTTAGTCCTGTACAAAGAAAGAAAACCACTCAGCACTTTCATAGTCAGTACTATTCCTCTAATTGTTCCCATGTAGATAAGGAATCCAGTTGGGTGCAATGTAGACTTCAGAAAGAGATATGCTTCCAGCTCCCTTAAAATGATGGCTGGTTTTGACTTATGATGCCCTAAATGGCTCAGAACCACAATGTCTCAAGGACCACCTTTCCCCATATGATGCGTCCTGGACCCTGCAATCATCACCTGAGGCTCCCCTTCACCTGCCTCCTCCACAAGATGACTGTGGATATTTTCTGCAGTGGCTCCCCATTTGTGGAATGTCCTCCCCAAGTTGGTTTGCCTGGTGCCTCCATTTCATATCTTCAGGTGCTAGGTGAAAAACTTTCTCTTCAACTAGGCATTCAGTTGATTAATATTCTATATCTTTTTAAAAGTGTTTGTGGGAGGTAGGTTACTGGTTTGTTTTTGTTTTATAATATATTTTATAGTCTCATTTTTTTATTTTTCTAATGTGAGCTGTCCTGGGACCTTTGGATGAGAAACCTTTGGTTGTCTATCACCTCCATTGACAAACGTTTCGGAACCCAAACGCCAAAAACCCGGAAGTAAATGCCTCCATTTTCGAATGCCCCTCGGAAGTTGAATGGCTTCCACTGTGTGTTTTTCAGTTTTCTCAACTGAATTTGCAGACAGTCCTTTGTGCCTCGGTTTTGGAACGTTTCGGAACATGAACAGTCTTCCGGAACGGATTACGTTCAAGAACCGAGGTACCACTGTATACAACTGTGGAGAACTAGCCCAATGCCAGGTAGGGGTTAACTTTTCTGACAGTTAGAACCCTCAGGGGCGGGCTTAGCCTGGGTATAAAACACCCCTCCCAGTGGGCAGTAAGGCAGTTGAAGTTAGAGTTGAAGTTGGTGCGGGAGTTGAGCAGTGTGAGTCAAGAGATAGAGCTGGGAGTTTAGAGTCTTAGGTGGAAGTTAGCAGAGAGGATAAAGAGATTGTGAAACGTGTTGTTATTGATATTTAGTTAACTATTAGAGGTAATAGGCCGGTAACATTTAGAGGTATTAGGCCGGTATAGGACAACTGTTATAAGCTGTTGAACAACCTTTTATTTATCAGCAACCACAAGCTTTGTACGCAATAAACATCTTTTTAGTTCACAATATCCTCGTCTGTGGTGAATGAAGTAAGCAGGATCCAGCTAGTAGTCTGAAGGGCTGCAGCTGGGGACTGTTTGTCGTTGGTGCAGCACTCATAGACCGTAAAACGTCCGGGGGTGGGCTGTACAGGGCGAAGGGCCCGCGACAACAACTTTAATGAATAATAATAAATAATAATGTTGATAGTTAATAGTGCACAGCTCATACTCTTAATGCACTGTTAAAACTACCTCCATGTATACCTGCTATGTTGATGCCCTCATCCTAGACACTGTCACATAGATATGAAGTGCCCTTCCTGTGGTGACTGAATGTTGACATCCGTCTGTCTCGGGAGACAATGGAAGAGTGTTCCTTTGGGGGTGAAGTCAAAGCCTTGGAGAGTTACAGGACCTTGATAGAATGTGGGGAGCTTATCAGTTGACAGAAAGCACTTCTCCTTTAGGATTAGGCTGCTTTGATGGCAACCTATGCAGGGGAGAGGGTAATTTGATCAGCTTTGCTGTTTTGTGCTTTCCAAAGAAGAATGGAAACTGATTTAGAATTTCTGTCTTCCTGTCAGCCATTCCTTGTCTTTCTTATTACTTCTTTTTAACAAATCCATGTGGATCCCTAGAGACAGATACACAGAACAGGCATGTGAGTTGAGAGTACAAGACATTTTCAGGCTTGCTTACATTACAGATTTCTTTTTTTAAAAAACGGGGGGAAGGGGAAGAAAAAGGAAATGCACACAGATACTGAGTTTGGCAAATGTGCACAACATTCTGCTACATGAAATTCTGCAGAAGATTAAACCAAAGAAGAACCAACTAGATGTCAGAATTCCCAAAGTATTGTGGAACAGAACTGCTTCTCATTACTCACCCTGATAAAAAATCTTCTTCTGGAGAAGAAGGCCAAATGTGAACTTGGGAGCCATTTAATGGCAACATTGTCTAGTTGTTAGGGCATGGGAGAAAAAGTGAGAAAGTAGACTAAATAAAAGAAAAGGCATCAAGAATGATAGCTAATAACAGTAACAAGCTATTCATTTGCCCAGTTAAAATAAAACTTTTCATGTTCCACAGCTCCTCTAACAACAGGTGATTGGGATGGGACAAATACCCCCTTGCCTCAACAATCATGTAGGTTCTGCAGATGTTCCTTGAGAGATGCTCAGAAAACCAAGGCAGCAAATGTTCCCCTCCCATAAGTCTTAGTTGCTCCCTTTTTGCAAACAAAACAAAACAAAGGGAAAATCACAACTCTATGTCTCACCTTCTTTGGCTCCCAGTTCCTTCTCACTCAATGTTTTATTGAACGTGCTATTTTTAATGTTTAATTATTTCTGTGTGCTTTCACTGGGTTTCCTTGCGTGTTTTTTTATTATTGTGGAATGACAGAGTAGAAATGGGGGGGGGGAATGCATAACTAGGATGATCCTGCTGAATCAGGCCAATGGCATATCCAGTACAGCATCCTGTTCTCACAGTGGTCAGCCTGATGTGTATAGGAACAGAACCCAAAACAGAACCTGAACAAAATATAGAACCTGAACTGAAATATAGTCAATTGACCCATTAGTTGCCAATGGGAGAGAGTGGTGGTGCTTACCAGACCTTCCATGATTGGAGTAACTGTGGCATAGCAGAAGAGAGAAGAGGAGTTTGGTGTGGTGCAAACACACTGGTGGTGCCAATCTGGTGCTATCACTATTGCATCTGCATCTGCTGTCTTAACCATTCTAGTTAGCTGCAGCGAGGCTGATGACAGGAGGTCAATGCTAGCCCAGCAACTGCTACTGCAAGAAGGAATACAGCCCTCCCCTGAATTCTACCATGGGAACATTTTGCCTGCAGGGAAGGAGGTGGATTGAAGGACCACTCACCAAGGGGGTGGATTGAAGGACCACTCACCGTCAGGAATGCTTTGATGGTGTTTCCTGCTTGGCAGGGGGTTGGACTGGATGGCCCTTGGGGTCTCTTCCAACTCTATGATTCTATGATTCTATCTATCTCGGGGTATTCCAGGTGAGCTGACTGCCACCATGTGGTAATCTGAGGACTATTTTGCCCCGAGAGAAGCAGAAAAGAGAAAATGAAAGAATGGATTAGGGAGTTGCTCATCATCTAACTCTTGGTGTACCATCTGAGATGACCCCTCTCTTGCCAACTGCAACCACTGGCTACTCAAGAACTGTCTTACTCTAAGGAAAGGAGAGCTCTGGTTATTACTATTATTTTACTTCAGAGCTTACCTTTGCAGATTTATTACATAGTTCTACTATTGCTATCTGCCTAAAAAGTGATATATAAATATCTTAAACAAATAAATATTATATGCATGCATACATTAAAGCAAAAGTACATAGGAATTTGTTGATGTAGCAGTTTAAATATTGAGGCACTGGTGCACTTACAGTAAATGGTACACAGACATATATATTGCAGAGTTCTTGTTTTTTAAAGTCCATACATAACTCCAGGCAGTAAGTGAAAGTGGTTTGGATTTACCATTTAGAAAGAATGGCTCAAAGTTCTAATGAGAGCAATCTGGAATTTTCCAGCCCAAACATTTCACACAGAGACAGACATTAAATTCATACCAAGTGTCATTGGTGACCAGGTGCAGTGATCAAATATTTAATCATCTCATCCTGGATGCTCTGTGGGAAATAATTTATGAGGTTCCATACATTTACAGAAATTACTTGTCAAATAACCACAGAGCAAACAAATAAATACACATTGAGTTCAGTTTATGGGTTCAGTTTTTCATTAAAAGGACTACCCTGCGGAATGGTTCATTAGGTATGAGTTGTTTAATGGACTCCACAGAAAAATAAAGCACAGTTCACCTTGTTGTTATTGTTGAAGCTTAGTTTCCTATTGGCTACTCAGTTGACACATAGTTCAATGTCACAGATGTGCACACCAGGTCATTACTGGTGTTTTTCCTAATTTATAATTAACTGTGTGGAACTCTTCCAAGAAAAATTGTGATCCTTACCAGAACTCTTCTGCTTTCCATCATAATCCCTCTAATGTTTCACCTAAGGAGGAACCTTCAGATTTGCTTCCGAATTCACTTTAGGTTAGGCATGGGAATTGTGCTGCCCTCCAGATGTTGCTAGACTCCAGCTCTTATCAGCCATCGCCAGAATGATCATAGATGATGGGAGCTATAGTCCAATGTCTGGAGATCACATGTTCCCAACCTCTGCTTTAAGTCAGCCCTACGCGGGTGGCACTGTAGGTTAAACCACAGAGCCTAGGGCTTGCTGATCAGAAGGTCGGTGGTTTGAATCCCCGCGACGGGGTGAGCTCCTGTTGCTCGGTCCCAGCTCCTGCCCACCTAGCAGTTCGAAAGCACGTCAAAGTGCAAGTAGATAAATAGGTACCGCTCCAGCGGGAAGGTAAACAGCATTTCCATGCGCTGCTCTGGTTCGCCAGAAGCAGCTTAGTCATGCTGGCCACATGACCCGGAAGCTGTACGCCGGCTCCCTCGGCCAGTAACGCGAGATGAGCGCCGCAACCCCAGAGTCGGACACGAGTGGACTTAATGGTCGGGGTCCCTTTTCCTTTACCTTACCATTAGGCAAAATGAGGCAATTGCTTCAAGCAATGGATGCTGCAGGGCAGAGGGCAGTGGCAGCAACCAAGCAACAGTTTCTCCTGAACCTTCTGGCCATTCTCTTTGGTTGGAGGTCAGAGTTGTGTGTAGGGATTAGGATGCATTTCAATTTAGCTCACATTTAGAGGTGAATCCCCCCTTATTCGCACTTCCTGAAACAGTACACCAGTGATGGCCAAACTTGGCCCTCCAGCTGTTTTGGGACTACAAGTCCCATTAGCTAGGGTTGATGGGAGTTGTAGTCCCAAAAATGCTGCAGGGCCAACTTTGGCCATCACTGCAGTACACGAACTGAAACACAGCTCTCCTTTAAAAAAAAATTCACTTCTCTGAATTTTGCAATGAAGTTCTCAAGACAAGCAATGTGTACAAAAATGCACACATTAGTGAAAACAACATGCAAAAGTGCACTCTCTTGGGGGAAATTGCTTGGAAAAGATGTGAATATTTTCATTGCAGCCAACAAATACAATTTTCTTTTCTTGCCTGTGTCTCGTGTGAATCGGCAAGGGAAAGCAACTGTATTCTCTTTCCCAAACTTATTATGCATCTATATACTGAATATAATTAGAGAGGGAGGGAGAATACTGAAAATACCAAGTTCTATTTCTTTTCTAAGATATATAGATATAGATATATGGTTACTGGTTTTTCCCCACACACACCCTTGGAAGAATTTATATTTAGGCTTCTATGTAGTTGTACTAACTTGAAGGCCTCTGTGCAAAAGATGTGAGAAATCATAAATCTTACCTATGTCACTGCCTAGCGTTTTCCACCAAAAGGTCAGACATCCCCTGGAAGCTATTTCTTTCTTTTTTCTTTTTCTTTTAAAGGCAGGTCAAGGCTGCAGAGATTGTAAGAACAGCACCTTTTGCTGATATATCCTCCTTCAATTTCACTGCTGTCATTCTTTATTGGTTCTTTTCCTTGCAATCTGGGAGGCTGCTGGCTAGTGTTGATTCTAGCTGGCCCTATCATTAGAATGCAGCAACAGCAGGACAAAGTGAAACTGATAGCATAAAGAAATTGTTTCTGCTGTGCAGATGACATACCCATCTTAGATAAGCAAATAATGCTAGCAAAGGCTCCAGTCCAACAGAGCACAGGAAGAGTAAATGGGTCCAGAGCGCACCTATTGTTCTGCACGAAAAGATGAAAACATACAGTTTGGCTATTTGCGTAGGGATACCTTTGCTTGTTTTCTCAAAATAGCTTTAGAAGAATGAAAAAGTGGGTATTTTTTTACTAGCATTGTAACTTTTCAACATTTCACGCGGAACAATGCCAGTCCACATGAAAATAAGCAGATGAGAATCCACTGCAGGATTCCCCCACCCCCCAAGAAATGGATGTGTGCATGAACTGTGCTGCAATAGAATCTAAAATGCAGCTCCTGTGGTTTAGGTAATAAATAGGAGAATGTAGAAACAAGGCAAGAGGGATTAGATCACATAGAAAGAGACATACTCACACATTCCTCCTGCTCCAGCCTTTGATGCTAACTTGTTTCTTCCACACCTGATGATAGCATTATTCTGGTTCTGTTGGCAAGAGTCAGGAAGCATGTCTTTGTGTAAAGTAAACATTAGGCCTGATAGGTAGGTAGGTGGGTGAGTAGATTTTGCTTGCAGGCTTTGTAATTAAGATTTACAACAGGGGTTTGAGGGATGTCACAGCTCAGAGGCAGTTAAGGGGAAAGTTGGGAAATAATGGGAGAGGAGGAGGAGGAAGCGGGTGTGTGTGTGTGTGTGACAGCTGATGGACACAGTGTCTTTAGAAAGTATTCCAGACCCCACCCCCTCTCCCAGAACCCGGCGAGCTTTGGAAGTATGAGAGCAAAGAGCTCAAAGACAGAGGGTACTTCTCAGCACCCATAGGAGAAATGTTGAGCTTGACAAATGAGGAAGTAGAAGAGACAATGGGATGGGGGGGGGGGGTTGGAGAGTCACTCGTGACAACGGCTTTATCCAAGAGGCTGGGTTTTTATAACCTCTCTCTGTAAACACTGAATAAAAAGTGGATGGTAAGAACATTCCTTGCATTTGTACACTCCTGGGCAACCAGCCGTGGGAATCTCTGGCAGCAGCCTGAGAGTAACATTCAGAAATAAAAATCCAGTGTGATATTTCTGCATTAGCCTTTTACAGTGGTACCTCGGGTTAAGAACTTAATTCGTTCTGGAGGTCCATTCTTAACGTGAAACTGTTCTTAACCTGAAGTACCACTTTAGCTAATGGGGCCTCCTGCTGCCGCCGCACGATTTCTGTTCTCACCCTGAAGCAAAGTTCTTAACTCGAGGTACTATTTCTGGGTTAGCAGAGTCTGTAACCTGAAGTGTGTGTAACCCGAGGTACCGCTGTATATTGTATTTTCAGAGGAGTTAGTAGCTGAGTTCTTAGGAATTGTTTGGTGTGTGCGCCCCCCTCCCCCCTTCATGGCAACATAAAGAGAATGGATCTGGGAAATAATGTTTAATGTATTCAGTGCACTCTATAGCACTCAGTTGTGGTTGCTTGGATACTGCTCAGCTTTGGCAAAAGTTGCTTTTAACATATATTGAGGGTACTTAAACACTTGTACTATATCTTCCTGTCCAAAAATTAAAACTCAGGGATAAATTATGGAGATGGGCGAGGGAAGGAGATAACATTACTGTTTCTCTTTTAGTTACCATTCAACAACATCATTATTTTTTGTACAACTGGGACATGATCCAGTCTCATGTGGGAGGACCACTAAATGGCCATTCATAATAGAGTCTCTGATCTCTTCTTCAAACGTGTTGCAAAGTGTCACCTGATAGCTTGCATGACAAAAGAGTGGGGCAAATGCTGAACTTTATGCCAAAATCTGCATGTGTGAACATTCAGCCTGCACAAACATAAATCCTGGTGTGTATTTGTGTGTGTGTGTTTTCATGTCTATTAGAGTTGTGCACCAGAACTGAATTGGCTAATTCAGGGAAATCTGGGTCCCGATCAAGTTAGGTTCCAATGTCCCCAGATCGCTGTGAGTTGGGCTGGGCAGTCCAAAGTAATTTTAGGATATCAGGGGGTAGGGTGCGAAAAGCAGAGGCAAGTGTGGGTGAAAAGAAGGGAAAACTGTGAAAAGAAGGGGCATACCAGGGAGCTGCGTCTTCGCAAAATATGGTAGACGAACCAGCATATGGAATGGAATCTTCCCATTTACCAGCTGGCCAGAGGAAAGATTTGATAATGTGTGGTGTCAGTGGTCCATCATTTATTTCCCAGCTAAAAAAGGGATGTCAAAACTATCTATGGGGCAGTGCAGCAGATGGTATTGCCCCGATCACAACCACAGCAGAGATAGTAGGGGCTCACCAAGGAACAGTCTGATGACTCCTGATGTATGATCACAGTAGCAGAGGGTAGCAGGGCTTCAACTGAACAAGCTCACTTATGTTTAGCCATTCTAACATTATTTACAGATAAGCTGCTCTTATGAGCTTTTCCCTTCCTAGAAAGAGCCATTAAGATATCAGGAAGAAGGAGGAGGGAGCATAGACAAATCCAAGAGTGAAGTCAAGGCTGAAGCAACACAAGAAGCAGGTTAAAAATGAGCTTTTTCTAACTGATAAAATATGAAGAGACACTAGAAGAAGCTGGGAGAGGGGGAAACAAAGAGAAGGAAGAAATAAATGGGGGGGGGGTTACAGGCCTGGGCTGTGAAGACTGGAGAGAGACAAGTGGGTTCTGTTTGGAGCGAAATCAGGAAGCAACCAGGAAGCAATAACAAATTTGGGTACCTTCCATGCACCAATTGAGCATCACTGTTGATTTTAGCAACACAAATTGCCTCCTACAGATGCAAGTCAAAACCATCTCTTGATAGGTGTACACTTCCCAGTCACCGAGCTATATTTGGGCTTCTGTTTCTAATGCACACTCCTTCCTCCTATTGCATTCCTTTCAGCGTCAAAGGTAAAAAAAAAAAGGAAGGAAATAAGAAAACTAGCCCTGTAACTGGGTGTCTTTCTAATGCCGAACATATAGCTGGTTATAGATACATTGCCAAATCTGATAGCTGGCTGCACTCCAGATAAAATGAAACAGGACTACTTTATCAAGGGTGTCCCGATAGCAGTCACACACCAAAGATTGTGGAATTAATGGGAGCAGAGAAAAATAAAAGATTCCATCTTTGAGCTACACCACACAGCAGACCCTAGGGGGAGAAATGGTAGCTTATCTGTGTGAAAAGAAAACAGATCTGCTGCTTACTGAACAGAGTCAAAAATGCTCCCTGTGAAATATGAAATGGCTATAAATTTGTTGCTGAAAAGACCCCTCTCTCTCTCTCTTGCTAAGAGATATTTACCAACTTGGGTAAATGAGCTCAGACATGAAGTAGGGAATTAATAATACACGCTTGACACTTGTAGGGCTCACCCACTGCATCATAAAACACTTTGAAAAATTCTCAAGCAGAGTTGGAGCCACTGACAGGGGAGTGCTTTTCCATTTTGAAAATCCTTAACAAGCCCCGGGCAAAATCAGACTGATAAGGCTCAGCCTGAGTCTGATGCCGAAACTACAAGAGAAAGGAGCAGCAATCTGCATGTTTTTTGTTTGATCTGTCGGGGAAGAATGACTTTGCAGTACAGCCTTAGAAGGTATTCTGCTATCGCTGCTCACCTTGTGATAGTTATTGGGGTTTAGTGCTATGGATAGGAAGAGAAGAGCAGCCATACTTGCTTTTTTAAAGGAAACATGGTCTAATGGCAGTCAAGCCCATTCACCTCCATGAAACATATGTCCTGTGGGTGGGCTGTGCAGATGAAAAACAAGCTCTGGCCGGCCACAGCTGTAAGGCCTGGAAGGGGTTGTGGGTTTACCTTGTTGTCTCCAAATGCGACCAATTCTACCTCTATCCTTTCTGAACCTTGCTTTGAAACACTGCCAGTTGCCCCATTAATGGAACTAGGAAAGAATGCTACTACCCACAGCCACAACTGACCATGGTGTTGTGGGGTTTCTCTAGAGCCGTGGTTCCCACAGGGGGGCAATTTGATCTTTAAAGGGGGGGGTGTTGGAAACTTGTTTAGACCAAGTTAATGGCCTTTTAGATTTCCTGCACATGAATAGGAGGAGTTCACTTTTTGAATAATAAGAATTACATGTCGGGGGTGGGGGGTGGGGGTGGCATCAAGATTTTAGAGATGCTTAGGTGTGGCATGGCCAAAAAAAGGTTGGTAACCACTACTCTATAGCAATGTTTACACAATGCATTTCTTTTTCCTACTGTCACAACTTTGCGGCTGGATTCCTAAGCAGTTAAGGTGGCACCCAGATGATAATTGCAATTTATTAATTATTTGTACTCCACCCATCTGACTAGGTTTCCCCAGCCACCCTGGGTGGTTTCCAACACATATAAAAACATAATAAAACATTAAAAGGTTTCCCTATACAGGGCTGCCTTCAGATGTCTTCTAAAGGTTATATAGTTACTCATCTCCTTGACATCTGATGGGAGGGCGTTCCACAGGGTGGGCACCACTACCTGGTTCCCTGTAGCTGTAGATAAGCTGTAGCCTTGGGAGTGTTCCACTCTGACACTGTCAGTTTGCATTTCTTAGTGCAGAAAGTATTGATCTGATGTGTAGAGATCTTTCCTATTCTGCTTAATTCAAGAGGGTTCTGGAAGCTTCTCTGTGTGAAAGAAACAAGCAGAAGGTTCATGATGTTTGGGTTATTCCTTCAGAGAAGCTGAGTACAGCTGGTTTAAACTGGTTCTCTTATCTCTTCTGTCAAGGTCATGCTGACTATATAAGTAAGGTCAGAAGGAGCTTGGGTTTCACTTTCTCTTTCTATCTCTTTTCGGTCTGGTGTGGTGTTCTGTATATAGTGTAAAGGTTTAGTCTTGTTGTAAGTTTAAGTGAAGTCTGCTGCAACTGAATTTCTTATGGACAGTGCCAATCCTGAATGTATTGGATTTGTGACTATTATGCTCATTTGCCTTCAGTAGCAGTAAAGCTCTGCTGGATGAAGTACAATTGCCTCTGGTGTATTTTGGGTAACTCTGCAACATGTTAACATGTTTAAGTTTTTCCTCCACACTTGTGACAGCCACCTCCCCCAGCTCGCAGAGACTGAGGCCCCCAAACACCCCAGGAATCACTAGAATGGCCTCTGCTGAGGTGGTCAGGATTGTTGGAGGCAGAATTTGGCCCTCCAAGCTCCTCTGTTGGGCCATAAGGATTATCCCCAGGCCACGCCCTCTACACAGTCATGCCCTTTTCCACACACACAAAAAAAATGTGCAGAAGGGAATGTGGCCTTTAGGATAACTCCATTCCCCACTCCTGCTCTAGGATAAAGGGGCCCATCTTTCTTTGCCAGCCAAATCCATGGCTCACCAGCATCCTGAATGAATGTGCATCCCAAATGAATGTTACCGTACATTCATTAATTCTGTTGTTGATGGTTAGGTGGTTTGGGGAAACTTTCATAGCATGCTATAACTTCTAATACCAGAAAGTGTAAAATTGCTGATTGCTTTATAGCGCAAAATCTTTTCAATTAATTTCCAAGGCATAGGGTTTTTAAAGTGCACATGAAAATAAATGAATTTACCTTGTAACATATTTTTATGTTCATTCCAGAGGACTTTGACTACATATTTAATTTTTAAAACACATAATAAAATGAATGATAGTCCTTAAGAGAGTGGATTTTGCAGCATAAATATTTTTATAGTTCATAAGAAATGAATGTATATAAATATTTCATACAGAAGACTTATAAAATCAATTTTGTTAAAGTCCCATTAAAGCATTAGAATTTATAATTCAGAAGATAGGATTGATCTAGTAAGCTTTCTCCAACCCAGCTGCCATCACATGCTTTATAGGCTCAGTAATCCTACCTCATTCCCTATTTGAAAATGCCCAACTGCAACAAAACTTCTGTAACTGTTAGTGAATGCTGCATTGACTTAAACATATTAGCCTTTAGTCAGTCTTTGTCACTGCTGCCTGTTTCACCTAGAATGAGGAAAATGTCTATGAATGTTTCAGGTGCTGTGCAGAGAGTGAGCTTGAATACCCCATAGACCTCTGGGAGTTCGGGGCATCTTTCCACACACTCACATCTCCTTTGCAGGATCCCTGATAGTCTGAGCTTAGGCCACTACATCAGGGATAAATGACTGGCTTTATCTTCACTGTGACAGTATCCTTAGCATCAGAGTTTTAAATTCTCCATTAGGTACAACCTATGGATTGGGCTCCATGATCACTGCAGATGGTGACAGCAGTCATGAAATTAAAAGACGCCTGCTTCTTGGGAGGAAAGCAATGACAAACCTAGACAGCATCTTAAAAAGCAGAGACATCACCTTGCCGACAAAGGTCCGTATAGTTAAAGCTATGGTTTTCCCAGTAGTGATGTATGGAAGTGAGAGCTGGACCATAAAGAAGACTGATCGCCGAAGAATTGATGCTTTTGAATTATGGTGCTGGAGGAGACTCTTGAGAGTCCCATGGACTGCAAAAAGATCAAACTTATCCATCCTTAAAGAAATCAGCCCTGAGTGCTCACTGGAAGGACAGATCCTGAAGTTGAGGCTCCAGTACTTTGGCCACCTCATGAGAAGAGAAGACTCCCTAGAAAAGACCCTGATGTTGGGAAAGATGGAGGGCACAAGGAGAAGGGGACGACAGAGGATGAGATGGTTGGACAGTGTTCTCGAAGCGACTAGCATGAGTTTGGCCAAACTGCGGGAGGCAGTGAAAGATAGGCGTGCCTGGCGTGCTCTGGTCCATGGGGTCACGAAGAGTCGGACACGACTGAACGACTGAACAACAACAACATGCATGTTACTGTAACCTTTAAAGAGGTTTAAAGACTCTCTCAAGTCAAATCTTAAAAAAATGTAGTATAAACACTGGCAACTGGGAAACACTGGCATGTGAGCACTCCAATTGGAGGACAGCCTTTACCAAAGGTGTCATGGGCTTTGAAGGTGCTCAAACTCATGGTGAAAGGGAGAAAAGTGCTAAGAAGAAGGCACACTTGGCAAACCCTCACCATGATCAACTCCCGCCCGGAAACCTATGTCCCCACTGTGGAAGGACGTGTGGATCCAGAATTGGCCTCCACAGTCACTTATGAACTCAATGTTAAGACCGTGTTCATGGAAGACAATCTTACTCAGCTGCGAGTGATCGCCGAAGAAGACTGTAACCCATGGCAAGCATCTACATGCAATCCTAATAGCCAACAGAAGTCCCAGAACACTTGTGTGATGCCATCTCTCTTATTTTATTAATTCTCTTACCATTTTTTCCTATGGAGTCTTTCAGCCAGCCCTCTAGTTTCCATGTCTTACTGATACTAGGTAAAGGGACCCCTGACCATTAGGTCCAGTCGTGTCCAACTGTTGGGTTTTGTACTGTAGTTATGTAAGATTCTAGGCTGCAATGTGATTTTATGCTGTATTTTATACTGTTGGTTTTTGTACTGTACTTATTTGTCTTATATGCAAATGGCCTCTGGTCTACTCCTATTTCTACATATTCAAAGCAGACCCATTTAACTCAATGGAATTAGTGCATTGGTAAAGGTAAAGGACCCCTGGACAGCTAAGTCCAATTGAATTAGAATTTGGGATGTGTAAGGTTGCCATTTTTCACCCCTGAGCTATTTTTAGACAAACCCCAAAGCTGTTGGGCTTTTTTCTACAAAAGGACCAAAACAACAACAACAACAACAACAACAACAACAACAACAACAACAACAACCCAGGATTTTTGATGACTTGCCTAAGATGCAGGACAAAGCGCCAACTTTCAGAAATTACTCCCGGATGATAATCCCATCTTTGAAATCCCAGTAATGTCCAGGAAAATCCAGACATATGGAAGCCCTTAGCGTGCAGCGTTCATCTCCGCTTTCAGGTTGAGGGAGCCGGCTTTTGTCTGCAGACAGCTTTCCAGGTCATGGGGTCAGCATGACTAAACCACTTCTGCTGCACTGAGGACTGTGATGAATGCCAGAGCACACAGAAACGCTGTTTACCTTCCCGTCGCAAGGGTACCTATTTATCTACTTGCACTGGTATCCTTTTGAACAGCTAGTTTGGCAGGAGCTGGGATAGAACAAACGGGGGCTCACCCCATCATGTGGATTTGAACTGCGATCAGCAAGCCCAAGAGGCTCAGTGGTTTAGACCACAACTCTACCCTCATCATGAATAACTCAAGTGAGGCATAGCCAGTTCAGTTCAGATATTATTGGACCATGACTCCCATCAACCCCATCCAGCATGGCCAATGGTTGACAATCCTTGAAGTTGCAGTCCAGCATTATCTGCAGGGCTCCACACTCCAAACCCATTGATTTCAGTGGGTCTACTCTGAGTATGACTTAGCCAAATAAAATAAATCACAATAACTTTTTTTCCTAGTGCAGGTCCTATATGGAGGGAGCATTTCCACAAAACAAGCCATGGGTTAACCAACCTATTACCTTCCCTTTCTTTGATACCTTCTTGGCAGATCCCAGCAAAGCTGTGCAAAAGCAGTCAGTCACAAAGAGTGGCTTGCGATTTTGTAGGGATATTTTAACATAAACCAATGGACACTTTACCTCTGTTGCATGAGTGAGCTAGCTGGTGCTGTGTCCAATTACACCTGGAAGCTGTGCTTGTGGTTTCAGAAGAGAAAGAACCAGAATGTGTCTATGAGACCCTCATGCTGAATACCTGCAATTTAAAGCTAAACACCTTTAGGTTGTCTCCTAATGAATGAAGCTTGTCATCATACATTTAAAGGACAACAAAGATCAAAAGCTACCTGAAATGATGGGAAAGGTGTTACCTTTAGTGGTGATGTGTCACCTAGAGGAGGAACCGCAGACATGCCCTTCAGAATACTGGAGGTAATGAGCTCTCATTACCAGGAGGAGGGTAAGCAGGGGTGAAGGAGTTCAAGTAGCCAGAGTGTCAATCAACATAAAGTCTATAATGAAAGTCTCTGAAGTGATGTTATATTTTGAAAGCACTATGCACAATCAATTGCAATTATCCCGTTGACTGCCGCTTTGCTTTCTTTTTAAGAGCAGTGATGAATAGATAGATGCAACCTAACAAATAATCACATTTACATTTTAACCCTCCCAAGCATAACTAACCTCAACTCCAAAGGGAAGCGAAAGTGCATAAAATACCCTCTATTTTGTAAGCTTCATATTCAACAAATTCTCCTACAATAAATGAGTTGATTTTTTATTTTATTTTGCCATTTCATGTTACAATACCCTGTCTTATTTTCTTGTCTGTATCATTAGAGAGTGTTGAGATCAGTTATATCCCCTTGAAGTGAATGAGGCCATTAGAGCCTCAAGCTGTGATCCTAGGCACACTTTCTTGAGAGTGAGCCCATTAAACACTGTGGGGCTTTCTCTGAAAGCACCCTTCATGTGAATAAAGCATGGTGCAGCTAAAATGCACCATGTAACCTGCAGGAAGGAAGAAGAGAGCCAAGGAGGCAGGGAAATATCACATGAGGGCTTGTTCCAGGCAGACCATCTCCTCTCCATCACAACGCTTACAGACACAATCTGCCCTTTGAGAAGGAAGAAGAGAGTAGTAGTGGCAGGTGGAGACAACATCTGGGTCTGCTTCAGTTGGACTGTCTCGCCCACCCCAACTTACTTTTTATATAATTTATTTATTGATTTTATTTTATTTTAACATTGAAAGCTGCCTTGGGTGCCTTGACAGGCAGTATATGAATGCAATCAATCAATCAATCAATCAATCAATCATAAGGTCACAACTAAAAACACTTGGACCACCTTAGACAGTAGAGAAAAGTCCTAGGTTAGAAGCCCTCTTGCTTTACAAACTAAACATCTCCCCTTCACTCCGTGCTTCTTAGAGGTATGGTAGCCTCGTATGTGTGCTCATCTTGAAGTGGAAAACTTAGGTCACATAGGAGTAGCCTATGGGAAGATTGCATGTCATTGCATTTTTGTCCCAGTTCCAAGAATGGCAGTTCTCAAGTGGCCTCCACTTTCTCATTATATTGGAGAAGTACTGGACAGGATCTATCTGCAACAGCTGCCATGCTCACGCAGTAATGTTTGTAAAGGAAGGTATTTGTAGATCCAGTATTTGGAAGATTGAAGATGCTTGTCCTGTTTTTGAAGGAGATAAATGGAATTGGCAGGAGAAGGACCGGACCCTAAAATAAGATTAATGTATTTACAGGTATTTCATAAAATAGCTTGGACAACCTAGAAAAAGGGAAAAGGAAAACCCACCTCCAAGGAAGATTCAACAAACTGCTAGGATATTATTCCATTGAGCTGATCTGGGTATAAGTAAAAACCAAATATAAAACAAAACAAATAAAAAATTCCTTCCAGTAGCACCTTAGAGACCAACTAAGTTTGTTCTTGGTATGAGCTTTCATGTGCATGCACATGTATCTGAAGAAGTGTGCATGCACACGAAAGCTCATACCAAGAACAAACTTAGTTGGTCTCTAAGGTGCTACTGGAAGGAATTTTTTATTATTATTTATTTTGTTTTGATTATGGCAGACCAACATGGCTACCTATCTGTAACTGGGTATAAGTAGTTTATATCATGTCTTATCCAGGTCTAGTAAATGTTTTTGGTGTCTAATGGGGTTGTGACAATTGGGAAAGTTAAGTGCATACTGCTAAAATAAAATGTGCTACTTTTTCTTTACTGTATTCAATTATCGTGTGACGAAAACAATAATCTGTTGCGATTGCAGTGGTTGGTTGTCAACTGCCTTCACTAGAAGTCAAAACATACTTGCAGAGACCAAATAAAATGCATCAAATGCCCATTTTCTTACAGGGCAGCAGCAATAGAAGGATGTAGTCCTGGAAGAACAAAAAGAGGGGGCACAAAGAATAATGGGGAGAAATGGTCAGGTCTGCATAATCTGAGACCCACCAGCCATACCTGGTAGTCTACCAGGGGCTCAAGTAATTGCTCTGGTTTTTCTGTGTGCCTCAGACTGCAAAAGGAGAAGGGATATATGCCAAGCACCCGAGAATTTACAATACCCAGTGGCAGCCTGAAATTCATTTGGTGGGTGTATGGAGGCCTGCTATAATAGGAAGCAGAGGAAACAGGAGAGTGGTTGCGAAAGGAATATAACGAGACATCAGTTTTGGTTCTGCCCCATAATAATTGTATGCATCGTTGTTTCTTCTCCACTGCAGATCAGCTGCCAAGAAAACAAAGTTATTTGTACCGCTTTCGCTATGACAGAATTTTACATAACTGCAGTGGTACCTTGGGTTACATACGCTTCAGGTTACATACGCTTCGGGTTACATACTCCACTAACCCAGAAATAATGCTTCAGGTTAAGAACTTTGCTTCAGGATAAGAACAGAAATTGTGCTCTGGCGGCGCAGCGGGAGGTCCCATTAGCTAAAGTGGTGCTTCAGGTTAAGAACAGTTTCAGGTTAAGAACAGACCTCCAGAACGAATTAAGTTCTTAACCCGAGGTACCACTGTAATTATGTAATTAATTATGTTATCATTACAATATTCTACACCATTTATTTCAATGCAAAGGAAATACAGTGGAATTCATGTGGGGGTGATCATTGCATATTGTTTGAGTGTGGTGTAGTGGTTAAGAGCAGTAGACTCGTATTCTGGTGAACCGGGTTTGTGTCTCTGCTCCTCCACATGCAGCTGCTGGGTGACCTTGGGCTAGTCACACTTCTTTGAAGTCTCTCAGCCCCACTCACCTCACAGAGTGTTTGTTGTGGGGGAGGAAGGGAAAGGAGAATGTTAGCCGCTTTGAGACTCCTTCGGGTAGTGATAAAGCGGGATATCAAATACAAACTCTTCTTCTTCTTCTTCTTCTTCTTCTTCTTCTTCTTCTTCTTCTTCTTCTTCCCTCAAGAGCAAATACCGATTGTGTTAGCTAGATTAATTTTTGTTCCTGACATGGGATGGAAAAGCAAACACTGGCAGTTTCCACTCCCATGTCTACTCTTCCCGAATTCTCCAACAAATTCTTCAACTGCACTACACAATGGACTGGAGGTTCACCATCATGCCAACTACTGGAATTCTCTGCTGCTGGTAAGATCCGAGGCTGACATCACCTTGGCCATGAGGGACAATGGTACGATTCTTCCACTGGTGAATCCAATTTTTGCAAGCCTTTCTGGAGCACACCAAAGAACATAACACCTCCTGCTAGGATCTCTACAGTCACTAAAGCTGCCTCCAGCTCCAATCTTAGCAAAGCCTGATGTATTAGGCCACATTGTCTCCAAGGACATAAGAGCTATACACTATTCCATGGAAGACCTGCCACCTTCACTGAAATATTAAAACAATGGGTTGTATACAGTTGGTGTTTCAGCAGTAAGCTTTTAGATCTACTTGAGGCTTCTGACAGTGGAATGGAGAGGAGGGCGATTCTGGACCACTTCCCTTCACCTAGCAGTCCTCCAGGCCACACTTGTTGGATACAACCAATTATCACTTTGCTGCACAAAACCTTTGTGATATTTTATTTTATTTATATACCAGCTATCATAAATTAACTGCTCCAGTGTTAAGGATTATATCTATTATGGTGCAATTCACTGGTGTGGTTTTTTCCTCTCTCTCTTACTCTATTAGAAATAGGTTGGGGTTTATATTTTAGAAAATGGTTTCTTCTTTTAGCTTAGGCATAATAATGAAGCTAGATAACAAGTTAGCCGAAAACATTTATTTAACCCCGTTAGAAAGAACTGCTGCTGGCTGGCAGCCTGGAGACACTTCTCAGAACAGCTGTGGGATTTTTCTATAAACTATAAAATTAATTATATATAAGAAATGTGAATGATATTTTTCTCTTCTTTGGATTTTGTTTGTTCTGTAGTTTGTGGCTTCCTCTTCTGAAAAACTCTACTTTCTTGCTAATGTTTTTTAACACCCTGCATGCCCTAGATTGCTTAGCAATTCAATAACCTTTCATAGGAAGATTATTACAACAACAACAACATAATACAGTGAAACAAAAGAGATGTATATGAATATTACCTTCTGAATCCTTAACCTTCTTTAAATCCCAATAACCAATTAGCCAGTTATTGATATGACTCAGGTTGATCACCAGGGTTGAAACCACAACAGAAGAGCCCAGTGGATTGTCCATTGCCACCACTAGCCCAACATAGAGCAGTAAGATTCTGCAGTAGCTTGACTAAAAAGTGCAATGCAATGATGTGACATGAGCTACTATCTACTACATATTCAGAATGCCCTTGGATCAAAGCACACTAACTGTGCTTTAAACTAGTGGTTTGATTTCATTGAATTGTAGAGTTGGAAGGGACCATGAGTGTCATCTCACAGTGAAATGCAAGATAATAATGCTCTACCAACTGAGCTATGCTATAGAAAACATGGTGCCGCAGTAAATTCGAATAAAATTTGCTTTAATTCTGAACTTGCCATATCCATTTCCATAGTTTGGGGAGCTTCACTTATGCACTGCAGTGATAGTTAAGCCCAGAATCAACAGTCTCTCCTCTTTGGGCAGATGAACAGTGTGGATTTCATGGAGTCTCCACACAGGATTGCTTATGTATTTCTAGATCCTTCCTTGTGAAATTGGCACAGTGGCCTAAACTGCATCAGGATGTTGGCACTGGTGAAACAGAGGTTCACCCTGATTATTCAGTGAGGAACAATGGAGGTGAAGGATGCCACAAATGCAAGAAGGAACAATGGGACCTGGGATATAACAAAAGATCAAGCTCAAACATTTTAGGCATTTTCTATAATTTTCAGACTGAACTTCTCATGTCCAGGTGACTTTAATGTGTCATAATCCTGAAAAATGCATTCACAGTTGCAAGTGAAAAGCTAATCTGATTATTAATATAAAAAGATAATCTTGAACAGCAGTAATTATATTGTTTCAAGCACCCCTATGTAGCTATCAGAAAATAATGAGCTTGCACTTGTAAATGTTCTCTCAACCCACAGACAGATAATATTTCAGCTCCGCGTCCTGAAGGATAATGGCCTGACCTCCTCAATTGAAACTTGTGACCTCTATGGTACAAGGGACAATTCCCTTGTGTGATATATATATTGCATAGACTCACTCTTGTTGTAAGGCTGTCAGGAGATCTGATGCTGTTCACAGATGGCCACTGTGTGTGTCAGAAGGGGGTAGGCAACCAATGTCACATTCACCTTCTTCTTCCCCTCACATTTTGCCTACAGATGCTGGAAAGAGGAAGGGAAATTTGGCAGAGTGTTATTGTTTTGGGAACCAATAAAAAAAAACTTAAGGGGGGCACCTACAAAGCTAGCTGCATTATGTCTCTATATTTAATGAGGGGGGAGCCTGAATCGAGCAGAACACTAGTTGCATGGAGGGATTTTACATACATATCTTGGTCTCTGCTCCCATTACTGGCCAACCCCACCCATCAGCAACCCCTCTCACACTTCATCAAGCGCTCCTCACTATCAAAAAACAAAACCCTATTAGGCCAGGGATGAGGAACCTTTGGGGTTCACACCCCATGGACCCAAATTTGGCAGGTGGGTGGGACAACACACATGGCAGTCACATGATGTAATTATGAGGTGACATGATTGGTAGAGGAGTTGCCCCACTCACCTGTTCAGATATTGAAAGGGGGACTGCAGGAAGGATTGCAAAGCTTGCCCTGTGCTGATCCTTTGAAACTTTGGCAATCCTCACCCTGTTTTTCCTTTGTGCTCTCCAATGTCAGAGATGCAAATGAGTGCCAACCTGCACCAGCAGCCACTAGTACCCCCAAAAGTCAGCAACCCTTTCTCCCGCCTCTATCTGGGCTCCACAAAACCCCATCTCCCATTAGAAGTGTCCTACCTCCTCCCCTTAGGGGACGCGGGTGGCGCTGTGAGTTAAACCACAGAGCCTAGGGCTTGCTGATCAGAAGGTTGGCGGTTTGAATCCCCGCAACGGGGTGAGCTGGCCACATGACCTGGAAGCTGTACGCAGGCTCCCTTGGCCATTAACGTGAGATGAGTGCCGCAACCCCAGAGTCAGACATGACTGGACCTAATGGTCAGAGGCACCTTTACCTTTACCTCCTCCCCTTAGAGCTTCTCACACAAGGAGGAGGGAGCAGTGGGAGGTGGCAGTGGAGAACAACCCAGGACAGACATAGAGGATCAGTCCCAACTGACCCAACCAACTCCATCCTGTTCTCCCAATACCATCTCTCTGCTTTTCTCCTCACCCTCCACCGCTGATGTGAAATGGCTTCATTGGTGAGGCAGGCAGACAGCAGAAGAGCAAGACAGTTGCTGTGGAGCTGTCCTGGCCTATCATGACTGTTCCTCCACAGCTCACCTGGGCTGCCTGCTGACATAAGTTGTGACATGGCTGCAATGGCCAAGCAGATCCCAGAAGGCTGCTGCCATGCTGTAGTGTACAGCACCATCTGTCAGCGGCCAAGAGAACTGTTGCATGATGACAACCTTAGATAGATATATTATGCATAGACAGGGACAAATCTCCTTCTGCCAAATATCAACTGCACAGGAGGCTTGGAGTGAGGTGGGGTGCATCAAGGGCAGAGTTACACCATGTAGTTCTGTGGCTGCCTCACACAGTTTTTGAGTGCCTGAGAGAAGCTCATCTACTCCACTTAATGACCAGTATATTTGCTTGTTCAGCATCAAAGTCCAAGAACCAAGTAGAAGTACTTGTGGTTTCCTGTTTCTGCTTTAAATAGTAATACATAAGCAAAGCAATCCTAAAAGGGATTAAGAGCCCAGGCACAGTTCTGTTCTCATTTTTGCTGGGCTGTGGGAGGATTGAACTGACCTGGAATCCAACGTCTCCATGGCCAGTCCTGCCCTCCCATCTTAGCCCCTGTAACCCTTCCTCCATTCTAAGGACTTAGGATAGCTACTGCTAACCAGAACAGCAATATTGCTTACTCTACTGTACTTTCCAAGGAGCAGCAATGATCTCCCCACTCTTTACTGGCAGAGGTCAACAAACACAGATGCCCATTCAATCCTAACCCCTTCCAGCAGCACAGATTACAGCCTTGGGATCTTTTACTGGAACAGCAGATACTGTAGGAATACCAAATATGTTCTCTGCCCATATCTGTTGCCCCTCTTTTAACATTTAACACCTCTGCACCCATCACTCCATGCTTGTGGTGGTCTATCAAAGGTAGAATCAGAATGCAACATAAGCATCACACATGAAATTGCTGCAATTACCTCATGGGGGGAGCGGTCATTATTAGCTGTCATTATTAGTTGTCAGAAAATTATTGCTGGAGGTGAATGATTGCAAAGTGATTTCCCCCCTTTCATTTTTTTATTAATAATTTTGTGTTTCCATACATACCAGTATACGAAATCTTTACATAATAATACATATACATTAAATTAATACATATACATTGCATTCATAGATATTCTATCTATGATATTATTTTTCTTCTTTGTAAGAGGATACCCTTTCCCTCCAGTGAGCCACAGGCAGGAAATAATCTAAGAGAATAAATACATTGTGCCAATATAAATTTCACCAAGCATTCTAAAATGTTGGAGTTCCCCTGTTCTGGTTCAGCTGCATTAAAAGAGGCATGAAATTAGTAATAACCTCTCAGTCTTTGCCAATAGTTGATTAGATTAAAATGATGTTTGGGGATGGATCAATGTTGTTTGTATGAAATGTGTGAGCCTTCACCCAAGAAACAGGCTTAATGTTACTCAAAAGCTTGTACATTTAAAATTAACATTGGTTGATAGTACCATAAGAACAACGTCTGCTGCCTAGTTACAGAGATCTTTCTCATATTTCCCTTTCTGGTTCCCTCCATTTGCTGATACCAAGCGGCTGGTGACCCTATATAAAAAAAAGTCTGATTTTGGAACTTTCACCCTGGGAATGTTTGCCTGCAGCTTAATGTCTTTTTTGACGCAGTTGAATAGCATTCAATTTGCCCAAGCTGATGAAGTTGAAGAGCTGGGAAGATGAAGATGAAATGTGTGGACACATTTTTGTTGTGCTGTGGTGAAAAGTGTCATCCAATTTCTTGAAATATTTTTTATCCCTGTGTGTGAGAGAAGGAGTGCATGTGCAGGCATCCTCAAGGCACTTAAGTATTTATTTAGAATTGTGTTGGATGTAATATTTTGAGTTCACCTTATGAAAGGTGGTTAAGCTACTGAATGAGGATGCCCATCCTCATAAAGCGGGTTCTCCCTCATAGAGAGCACGTGTTGCAGTGGGGGCTAGCAAACTACCACTTAGTTGCTGGGCGGGTTAGTTTGGATGGCCACTCCTGTGATTGGACCCAGGGCGTTGGTGGGGGAGATTTATATGTTGCCATTTTGTGATGGACAGCCCAGCTTAGATAAAAGGTTCACACGCAGCATGATCCTCCTCTTTGGCTGCGTGCTTCGGATCACCCGCCTTTCCCTCCCTATTTTTAGGCCTCTGTATTGACCTTGCCTATGCCTGTCATGGGGTCGTCTGCTTTTGAGGCAGGGGCCTGGTAGGAATTTTTCCATTTGGCTGATTGGCTGGTGCCATCTGGTTTTTGCCTACTGCGTAGCAAATAGTCACAACTTGTAAGGTTGGCGGTTAGGCATTGGTTATTCAATTGGTTGGTGGAGGGGACTGTTGACGGCATTTGCCCCTCCAAATTGATGATGGTGTGTGGGGAATTCCATTAAAGGAATCCAGGGGCTTGACATGTTTTTGTCTGTATCCCCCAGTTGGGGGCCAGGGCCACGCAAGAGCCCCTGGGAGCCTATGGGAAGAGGGGAGGGTCAGACCACCCGGCTCCCTTTCTCTACCTGGAAGGTTTTCCCCCTTTACTGACAAATGTCAGTTCTGTCCTTAGGGGACAGATAGTCTGAACCAATGCCTAAGCAACCACTCACATATCTTGTAATTTAATAAAGTTGTGGCCAAAATTATGCCAAAAACCAAAACCAAAATTAATGTTTGTGGTGTGAGTTTATTTGAGGGGTGGTTTGGGGACCTCAACACGCAAAGCTTTTCTCCAGCAGTTTCCAGGCCAACCACAATTCATGTTCTGAAAGTGTGTGTGTGGGGGGGCATTATTGAAGCTCACTTGGCATCTGGGAAGGGAGCAGAGTGTAGACTACGAGAGAGATTATTCATAGAAGGACAATAACAAATTCCCCTTGGAATTTGGTAAGCACTTGGAAATAAGGTAAGCACAACAAAAATCTCTTCCACCCACCCATGAGAATTTCAGTGAATTTTTATTCTGTTGATGAGGCCAGGCTGGTCCAGAGTTGCCTCCTCAGTCGAGGACAGGGTTATTTCCTTTTGCTATAGGCTTTTCCCCAAGAGGTAGCCTTAACCTTCAGCAGTAAAGAGACTGGGAATCCCCAGGTTACAGATGAAATTCAGTTGAGGTCCACATTCAGAGCTTAGTCCAGATGATACCCACCCCTGATATAGAATTATACATTAATTCAGAATGACCTTATTAATTCAGAATGTTCTTCTTATAATATATATTTTTTTCCAGTTTTATTCACGACACTTGGGACTGAATGTGGCAGAGAGCAGCCCAGAATGGGCTGACATGAGAAAATCCACTTGATAATTCATTTTCAACAGATTTTGCTCGCATTCCTAATGTAGTATCACTACCAAGATATTCCAGAAATGCAACCAGGGGGTCTCAGACTGCTGTGAGTGGTGTCAACCTTTTAAAAATAAGGGGGGGGGTCAGAAAACTCCCACTCATCTCATGAGGTTAAGTAAGGTAAGGTAAATAGCTCCCTGCAAATTGCACCAGGAAAGCAATGGAAAATTATCCCGTTTCATGGGAGGATTTTTGGGAAATGGGGGGACGGGTTCAGTACATCCTTAATTTGAACAAGAACCCTCTTATTTCACATTCTTAGTCAACCATCTAAGCTTTTCAATAGCTCTCCTTCTGCAGAATGACTATGGCATCCACACCATTTATGGACACTGATTTATCTGACTGGCAAACAGAACATATAAAATACACAGTACACATTTTGTCCTATGAGGAAATCTGTCCAAATAATCACATCTATATTTGCTCTAACTTCAAATTGTTCCTGGAAACATAAGATAGATTTAGATATTTCTCTCAAGTTTTTAAAGCCGTGTTCTGTCATTTTATTAGACACTGCTTCCCCGTGGTTTTCTAGTAACATTAAATCACAGCATTTCCCGCAGCTTGTCATCTTGGGTATTTCTAACGAAAAATGAGCATTGCTAAATTCTGTTCCTGTAACAGCCATGCCCCCCTCCTCATTTTCTCACATGGTCAGTGACTAAGGAATTGAGATAGCTGGCCATGTTTTATTGGGAACATCTGCAGAACTCTGTACTGTGACTGAAAAACCACTACGAGGTACAGGGAGTTTTCGTGCAAAAGGACTTTCCATTGGCAGCCCTTTGGAGACGGAAGACGACTCTGCCCTTGAAATGTACATGAGGGGTATAACTTTTTGACTTAAAAAATAAAAAGATCTCCTGTATCAGAAGGGGATTTACTTTTGCTTAGAAACACTGAAAAAGGACTAATTCTTCTCAGTTGAGAAAAAAGGTCACCCCGGAATAAAAAAGTTGGAATCACTGTATATGTAAAAACAAATGCCAACATTTTGTTTTGACTATGGCAGACCAACACGGCTACCTACCTGTAACTGTATATGTAAAGTTGCTACTCATAAGTATTAGCACTTTAAAAAACTTTATGGAGCTGTTTAGAACTTTTACAGCTGTCTGGGACTTCCTAAAACTGTTTAGAACATTCAAGAAGAATCCAAATATTGGTCTATGTAGGTACCAAGAAATAATCAGTGCGCAGAATGCGTTATCAAAGTGATGTGGGAACGTTATGGTGCTTGCAGCAGAAACAAAGACAAACTGCAGTCTCAATTTATTCTAAGCAATAAGAAGCTATGTATGTTGTACAATATACAAAACATCGTACAGGCATTAGAAAATTTGCAAGCTCTGTTTTTCCTGCATGTTATGCACATTACATAATACTATACACATGCTATGCACATTACATAATATATTATACAGTTACATATACAAAAATCGATTTATTGATTCCAGGATGACCTTTTCCCTCAAAAGATTTGGAAATGACATTTCATTTCTATGCTTTTAGGCAAAAGTTCATCTTACTAAGCTACAGGAACATGAGGTTGTAAAAAAGTTATAACCTAATGTACATGTTTCTCCCCATCATTGGTGCCAAGGGGATATCTGCCGCATATCTCTTGGCTGGACTAGAAATGAACTAGTGCCTTTGTGTGTTTGGATCTCCCTCTGCTTGTTGGGAGCACTCAAAAAGGTAAAGGTAAGGGACCCCTGACAGTTATGTTCAGTCGTGAATGACTCTGGAGTTGTGGCGCTCATCTCGCTTTACAGGCTGAGGGAGCTGGTGTTTGTCCACATCCGCGGACAGTTTTTCTGGTTCATGTGGCCAGCATGACTAAGCTGCTTCTGGGGAATTCAAAGCAGCGCACAGAAACACCATTTACCTTCTTGCCGGAGTGGTACCTATTTATCTACTTGAACTTTGATGTCCTTTTAAACTGCTAGGTTGGGAGGAGCTGGGACCAAGCAACAGGAGGCCACCATGCTGAATAGGAGGAGAAAAAACCCACTAGTTCCATTTTATTCAGTACCTTTCATTATGCTGCCCATCAGCTATATAGCACCCAAACATTTCCTTCTTTTTCTGTTTGTAATAGCTGAGGATGCGGGTGGGGCTGTGGGATAAACCACAGAGCCTAGGGCCTGCCGATCAGAAGGTCGGCGATTCAAATCCATGTGACGGGGTGAGCTCCTGTTGCTCTCGGTCCAGCAGCTCCTGCCCACCTAGCAGTTCAAAGCACGTCAAAGTGCAAGTAGATATAAATAGGTACCACTCCGGCGGGAAGGTAAATGGCATTTCCGTGCGCTGCTCTGGTTCGCCAGAAGCGGTCTTTGCCAGAAGCGGTTTTGTCAGGCTGGCCACATGACCCGGAAGCTGTACACCAGCTCCCTCGGTCAGTAATGCAAGATGAGTGTCACAACCCCGGAGTCGTCCACGACTGGACCTAATGGTCATGGGTCCCTTTACCTTTAATAGCTGAGGGGTTTTTTATTTTTATTTGTTACTCTGGAAGCCACTGCTCTGCATGAGCAGGCAAGAGCAACAGATTCCGGAATACACATGCTTGGTGTGTGTGTGTGTGTGTGTGTTTGTGTGTGTGTTAGTTGTGGTGGTTTTTTGCCAGGGCAGGGTGGTTTGCAGAGAGGTACAGTACACCACTCCTGTGGTGTTGCTGCCACTCACTGGGAAGGAGGGATGCAGATGTCACTGTGGTCTAAACCACTGAGCCTCTTGAGCTTGCTGATCAGATGGTCGGCAGTTCGAATCCCCATGATGGGGTGAGCTCCCATTGCTTTGTCCCACCCCTGCCAACCTAGAAGTTCTGAACATGCCAATGAGCTCAAGTACATGCTGAAACAGGTACCGCTCGCGGGAGGACGGTATCCCCATGGCATGGGGTCCGTGTGCTCTGGTGTCCCATTGTGCCAGAAGCAGTTTAGTCATGCTGGCCACATGACCCGCCAGACCTAGCTGCGGGAACCTGTGGACAAATGCTGGATTCAAGTACTAAACAGGTACCGCTGCGGGAGGACGCCTGAAAGCAAATGGCATTTCCGTGATGCTCTGCGTCCCATTGTGCTCAGAAGCAGTTTAGTCATGCATAATTGCCACATGTAATTGCCGGAAAGCTACCTGTGGACAAATGCTGGCTCCCTCGGCCTGAAAGCGAGATGAGCGCCTTAACTATAATTGCCTATAATTGCCTTTGACTGCACTTAACCTATTTTAACTTATTTTACTGGGAGGAAACTTACTGGGAGGGGTACAAATGAGGCATCTAGGAGGTTAGAGCTGTTCAGGCACACTGGTGGAGCCAATCCAGTGCTTCCATCAATGCGCCTACACAGCCTTGACCTTTCTGCTGCCTGACCTCACCTTTCTATCTCCCCCTCCTGGTAACTGGTAAGTAACACTGCTGCTGGGAGGTCAGGTTTCTGGCGCCTCCTCTCCCTGCTGGTTCCTCCTGGTGAGACAATGTGTATAGCTTCTCCCACTGAAGAGCAATGTAATTCAGTAAAGAAGCCATTGGAAAGCTCAATTTTCTCTCCACTGGTGCTTGACTGTCATGGAAGGAACTATACCAGGGGTCCCCAAACTCAGGCCCGGGGGCAGGATGCGGCCCAATCGCCTTCTAAATGCGGCCCGCAGACAGCATGTTTTCTACATGAGTAGAATGTGTGCTTTTATTTAAAATGCATTTCTGGTTTTTTGTGGGGCATAGGAATTCGTTCATATATTTTTTCCAAAATATAGTCCGCCCCCCCACAAGGTTTGAGGGACAGTGGACCTGAGGGACCCATGGCTCCGGCCCATGGCTGAAAAAGTTTGCTGACCCCTGAACTATACAGTACTGTTTTCCAGAAGATTCCATGCTAATGGGACATCAGAAACGGATTGACTATAAGCCCTGCTCCTCTCCCACATTTTTTTATAGCAACACTTCCCATCATGCTGTTTGCTGTGATGCAAACAGCTTGCTAAAGCTGGTCCAGGTGCAATTTTAACTGAGAGAAGGCAAGTGAAACTCCCAGAGAGATTTATCCCAGAGACTGCACCTAAACAGCAGCATTTCAGTGCACCTAAACAGCAGCATTTCAACTCTGAAAACTTCAGGAATCACAGAGAAGCAGCTGAGCTTCTCATTATGTAAATACTCTTGTTTATATCTCGCAAGATAAATAATACACACTTTCTCAAGCATGAAGCAAAATGGCAGGAGAGATATTGGCTTGATTTCCTGGATATAAAAATATGGATAGGAAGGTGATGAACAGATGAGCTAGTACAGAGGATGAGTAATTGATTATGTTAATATCCATAATTGTGAATATGGGTGGTAGACAAATTGAACTGTGGGAAAACTAGAGAGAAAATTTAGGGACATTTTAAGTATTGCACAGAAGCTCTTTGAATAGTAGAAGTAATGAGCAATGGAAAATAGGGGAAATGATAAATGGTCATATGTTAACTTTAAGAAGTTGTTAGAATGTGTGTGTATGTGTTTATCTCAGCAGAAACTATACGGAAACTAAAAGCTCACTTTGGGTAAGCTACCTTCAGTCTCCTCCAGATAACCTGTTTATTCAGCAGTCATCCTGTTGTTTTTAGTTTTAACAAAGCTTGTGCGATTTCATAATTCCATTAAAATTATATACTGCTTGATTAATAGAAAGGACAAGGTTGGAGCCCGTTGCCTTCCTGTGTGATGGAGGGTGCTGTTTTGCAAGCAGCTTCCCTGAAGAGAAGCCTTTTTTGCAAAAGGAATAGCATCAGCGCCTCTGCTGAGCAGTTGTTCAGCAGAAGCACTGCTGCTGACTCAGTGCCCTGCTGTGCAAGTAGCTTCTCTGCAGAGAAGCTGCTCGCAAAGGAGAACTATGCACCAGGCAGGATTGGTGTTTCTGCTGAACAGTCTTGGAGGTTGCCGTCAGGTTAGCTCATACTAGAATTCATAATGCTAAAATTCCTCAAGCACCGGTAAGCAAAAGTGGCAATCCCGTAGTTGGATATTTGAACTTTCCTTTGATTACTAGACATCAAAATTCACAGAAGAGAATTTTGGGGGAGAAATTGACTCCGAAATTTCAATGAAATCAAAATAGAGCAGTCACACAAAGGTACAAAAACTATCTTGAAAGAGGCAGAGGGAAAGCACACAAGAGTCAGAAATATAATCCTAATAGGACCTTTAAATTCATAAACAGAAGATGATAATAAGCTGCGTATTCCCCTCTCAAAGAGGCCAGAGGGAGTTTCCATGGTACAGTCAAGGCATCAGGGAAACTGTCTCAGCTGCAGCCTGATCCAGCCATGGGAATTATCACCATCTGCTACAGAAAAAAAATGAGAAAGGCAAGAAGAGAAAAGGGGGTGCATATCTGAAGCTTGAGTAACAAAAACCTGGATTCCAACAGGGAACTCCTTGGGGGAGATGGTCAACAAACATTACAGAGCAGAGCTCAAAAGTTCTCTGACACCGAACCGCTCCATTGTGAAAGAGGAGTTCAAAGGTATTTTCATTTTAAAAAATCATTTTTACACCAAGACCTCTTTGCGCTTTTGCAGAACTGTGTCAGCCCAACAGCAGGGCTGGTCTCTGTTGCAGTGCTCTAAGAGTGGTTTGATCTGCAGCAATTAGCAGGTCCATTCTTAACCTGAAATCCAGGGGTCGCCAGACTAAGGCCCGCGTGCCGGATGCAGCCCGAGGGGCTCATTTATCTGGCCCCCAGCAACCCCCACCACCCGCTGCCACCACCCGCTCTTACCAGCACGGCGCAGTGCAGCTGCCACTTTCGGGTCAGCAGAACGACGGAAATAGCTTGTGTGCATGCGCAAGCGTCATTTCCGGCGCACATCTGGGTCTGCGGAGGCCCATGCACACACGCACAAGCTATTTCCAGCATTGCGTCGACCCGAAAGTGCGCCAGAAATAGTGTGTGGGCGCACGCTCCCCAGCACTCTGGCCTGCCACACAGTCAGCACTGAAGGAAGCGGCCTGAGGTCCGGTAAGTCTGGGGACACCTGCTGAAACCGTTCTTAACCTGAGGTACCACTTTAGCTAATGGGGCCTCCCGCTGCCGCCACACGATTTCTGTTCTCATCCTGAGGTAAAGTTCTTAACCCGAGGTACTACTTCCGGGTTAGCGGAGTCTGTAACCTGAAGTGTTTGTAACCCGAGGTACCACTGTAATGTGTAGCTCTGTGGCATGATTTTTCACATCAAATCTCTTTTGAAGACACAAGATCAAGCCAAGGCACAAGATCAAGGAGGTCTACTCGTGAGGAAAACCCGGGCGGGAGTACTCCTCATGGGGAGAGCGGAGAAAGTGATCCTGCTAGTGGGGAAGATCAAGGTAGGGAACCTCCTCGAGAGGAGGTCTTGCTCAGGTACGGGGAGCCCCAGCCACTGCTGTCATCTGACTCCTCTCAAAGCCCATCGCCAGAGCTCTCTCCCACAGAAGAGGAGGAGCCGAGGGGCAGGGATGCTGGGCAGAGACCCAGCAACGCCAGCCACAGGCGATAAGAGGGGGAGTTGCAGCTTCCGGCACCAGCACAGCATCGGGGGGAGGGGGCACAGAAGACGTCACTTCAGGGTGCCGAGGCTTTGGTGCTGGGCGGGAAACAGGAGAGGGGCACTTCCGGATTCTGCAAGTGACTGAGCGGTCATGTTTTTAGCTAGCTCTGCACTGTAAATAGTTATGCACAATAAAGTAATCTTTAGTGTAAGAAGAATCATAGAATCATAGAGTTGGAAGAGACCACCAGGGCCATCCAGTCCAACCCCCTGCCAAGCAGGAAACACCATCAAAGCATTCCTGACAGATGGCTGTCAAGCCTCCGCTTAAAGACCTCCAAAGAAGGAGACTCCACCACACTCCTTGGCAGCAAATTCCACTGTCGAACAGCTCTTACTGTCAGGAAGTTCTTCCTAATGTTTAGGTGGAATCTTCTTTCTTGTAGTTTGAATCCATTGCCCCGTGTCCGCTTCTCTGGAGCAGCAGAAAACAACCTTTCTCCCTCCTCTATATGACATCCTTTTATATATTTGAACATGGCTATCATATCACCCCTTAACCTTCTCTTCTCCAGGCTAAACATACCCAGCTCCCTAAGCCGTTCCTCATAAGGCATCGTTTCCAGGCCTTTGACCATTTTGGTTGCCCTCCTCTGGACTCTGTCGTTACTCATGAGCAACACCGTGGTGTACCCTGACAGAGCCAGATTCAGCCAACCAGTCCCACTAGCAGAGGTCTGTGCACGAACATCCTCTAACACAATGGGGCTTTCTCCCCACACCCATAAATTGGCTTGGGGTTGGTGGTGGTCAGTCCTCAGAAAAGTACCGGTACATGAGAAGAGGAGAGAGGAGATGGTTCCATCAAACAAGAAGAAATGCTTGTACTGAAAGAACGATCTCCTTACCATTACAATGAATTCTGATTATTATTCTTATTATTACAATTATGATTCCTCTGGTCCCTGGTCAAGCAGGTTTTGCTGACTTTTAAAGCACCAAGAAAACCTGATTGTTAGCTCAATGCATCTCTTCTTCTCAATAGTGACTGGGCAAAAGGGAGCCAAAAAACTTTGGGCGTGATTATATGCAATAAGTGACGGTCAAGGAATGGAGCAGGAACACAGCAGCTGCTTGTTTTCTTGCTGCTACAGAGCTTTGGAGAGGACAGGCATGATCTCCAAGTTGACAGATGACAATCGACTGAGTGATTCCTTAGCAGAGCTTTGGAGAGGAAGGCATATCTCAAGTTGCAGATGACAATGACTGAGTGATTCCTTAGCCAAATATCAAGCTGATGAAGAAGTGAAAAAAAAAAAAAAAATTCCAACCCAATTTGGCAGTAGGATTACAGCCTTTTTTCTGTAGAGCTTCTGAACTTTTGAAAGCTATAGTTTTTCCTGGCATGGGTGGGAAAGTTGTGTGTGTGTGTGTGTGTGTGTGTGTGTGTGTTTTGTCTTTCATGTAGCAGCTAGACAGGTTTTCTGCCTGATTAAAAAAAATGTGGCAGCCCTACTTAGCTGCTCAACCCTATCTTGGCCTCCATCAAACTGAAAATTAGTTGCCAGATTTCAATGCAGCAGGTACATAAACAAGGGAAACAGGATGTGGCCAAACGAACAGAATCAATTTTATTCCGAATCTCAACTCTGCCCACATTCACACTCTGCATGGAGCATTTCCTATGCAGGTGGCAAGAGGACTTCACAGGATCTGCCTTCAGCATCTCACATATTGGGAGCAGCCTTCGAGAAAGGCAGTGGCAGTTTACCAGGGAGACATTTTCACAAAACGATGCAAACATTAATTGTGACACTGTTTACAAATCACATCACAAAGAAATGCCCAGGTGGTGCCTGTTAAATAACCACAACCACATTCTACGGGAAGAATCCATTATGGCAATGGATATAAAAAGTGTGGTAAGTTTCCAAAGAAAAAAATATTTAGCTTTCAGTGCTTGGAAGATAGGATATCCCCTACCAAGGCATAACCTTGAATGAAATCTTGTATACTATATGTAAGAAACACACACTACTGTAGTTGCATGGAACACAAAGGACATGTTTAAACCACAGCCTAAAAACTAATACTAATTTGCTCTTCGCTCCTATAAAGAATACTGGGAACTGTAGTTACCGGTATGCAAGAGAAGCCAGAGATCTCTGAGATGAAAAGCTCATCCACCTCTCCACACTACACTTCCCAATATTATTTGAAAGAAGCCATTGAAGATAAGCTGGTTTAAAATAAGTAGGCCTTTGGAGTGCAGATATGTTTTGACTCAGCAGAAAAATCCTAACTGGGGCAGTGCTGGCACTGGAGGGAACCACATGGTCAAGCACCTCTCACGTGGTCCATGGCTTTTGATGTGAACTAAGCAACATAAGAAGAAGCAACCCAAGGACCATGAAGACATTGGTAACAGTCTGGCACATGATTGAGGATAAGGATTAGGTAGGGGGATAATCAGATAGAAGTGGAGAATTAGGGAAAGTGAAGTTTACAGTATTTTAACAATGGTTTTCCTAAAGAGGCTATCAAAAAGGGATTTTATGGTGGAGAGGTAAGCAATTTGCTTAGCAGAAAGGAGAAGGCTGTTCTGTTGTTGTTACATATTTATTTATACCCTGCCTTTTCCCCTGACAGGGAATCAATGTGGCTTACAGATAAAAATAAGAACAGTTCTAGTGTCAGGAATGAGCTAGCTCCAAGCAAAGCTTTACAGCCAACTGCAGAAAGCAGCCAGGAACAGAGAGGCTTTGATGTTAGGCAGGGGAGAGCCGGCAACTGCAGACTTCAGCTCTTCCTGACCTTGACGGGTAGGGTGATAAGGCAGTAGCTGAGAGCAGGTAGAACACAGTCAAAGCAGGCGCGAAAGGACTCAGAGACAGCCTGTCAGAAAAAGAAGAGGTTGGAGCTGATCCATTCAGTCCGAAAAGTTGGCAAATGGGAGGGCTGCTAGATAGGAAGCAAAACAAGAGACATAAGGTTCGTACGTTCAATAATCTTCTGTCGCAGGAAGGAGTCTACAGAAGGGTCATCTTGAATAATGGTGTTGGAGGCTTTGTTAGAGCTGTCCAGAGCTATCTGTTTGTTTTTGCAATAAATCCTCCTTTTTAAATTACCTACACTTACTGTGTTATCATGTTGGGAAAGATGGAGGGCACAAGGAGAAGGGGACGACAGAGGATAAGATGGTTGGACAGTGTTCTCGAAGCGACTAGCATGAGTTTGGCCAAACTGCGGGAGGCAGTGAAAGATAGGCGTGCCTGGCGTGCTCTGGTCCATGGGGTCACGAAGAGTCGGACACGACTGAACAACTGAACAACAACACTGTTTTATCAAGCTGGGAACCTGGACTCCTGACATCTAGGCAGCAGAAGCTGCAACAGTATAGATAGTAAGTAGCAGCAGCTTAACAAACAATGTAATTAAACTGTGCAATTAGTTTAAAGCATGATTTGAAAGAGAAGCAATGCTTATATTAGTATACAGTATTCAACTGAAACTATCCTTGATGCTTGCTTGGCATAATTCATTTAGGAATAAGTCTATTTTTAGAAAGGAGTAATCAGGACAGTGCCACTCATCCACTGTACAGATAAAACATCTATATGGGCCTGCAGGGGAACCATGTGACCAACTTCTGGAAGACAACCTCATGGCATTGCTGCTCTCTACTCCCAGGTTGCCATTAGTAGAGGAGGAGAGGACAATACAGTGGTACCTCGGGTTACATACGCTTCGGGTTACATACGCTTCAGTTTACATACACTTCAGTTTACATACTCTGCTAACCCAGAAATAACGCTTCAGGTTAAGAACTTTGCTTCAGGATAAGAACAGAAATCGTGCTCTGGTGGCACAGTGGCAGCGGGAGGTCCCATTAGCTAAAGTGGTGCTTCAGCTTAAGAACAGTTTCAGGTTAAGAATGGACCTCCGGAACGAATTAAGTACGTAACCTCTGGTTACGTACTTAATTCTTTCCAGAGGTCCCACTGTACTGAAGTTTGCCTACCATTCCCCTCCATACTCACCTCCTGAATATACTGTGTAATAGGGAAAATGTGTTTTCTTTCCAGGAATACCTTGTGAATACTCGAATTCAAATTTGGTGCTGTTAAAGCTGATTGTTATAAAGTAGTCAAGCACTTTGTGCTGCTTAAGCCATGACAATTAAAAAAAAAAAACCCAGACAAGTTGGCAAATGGAATTGATCTTGAAGGCCTTGTTTTACTGGAGAATAAGCCCGGTTGAGTATCCATCCCAAAGAACAGTATATGAAAAGTGGCCACTGGATTTGTTTCTTTGACCTTTAAAGGCATTCACCTGTAACAACTCGTCTCAATACACAGATGCCTCTAGTCTTTGCTTTCTTCAGGGTGTTTCTACACTGCAGATGATACACTGATTTAGCAGCCATTCTCTCTCTCTGGGCAGCATTGAGAACTATACTTCTGTGGGGAAGGAGAAATAGGGATCAGGCACTTGCTTATGTTTCCAGACTGTCTCACCAATTCCTGGTGCATTTGGATGGAAGGGAATTGCCAGGCTAGATGACACAGGCAAAAACACCAATATGTGTAACTTGTTTGTTTGTTTGTGGTATTTCCACTACTTTTTTCTTTAAAAAAATGTTTAGGGGTACTCTCGTTTTCCTACTCATATTGAAATACTGCCCTTCAATGAGGCCAAACTTAGATTCACAAAATGTTTAGGGGTATGCGTACCCCTGTGTCCTCCCAGGAAAAAAGCACTGGGTATTTCTATGCCTCAGAATTGTCTGAGTGGCTTATAGCAATTAAAATGCAGCTAAAATACAATCAATAAAACAAAAGCAAATGGCAGAAAAATCAGTAAGATCAATCTATCAGACTCATAGTATAGACAAGATTTTTTAAACCTTCAAAATTTAAAACCCTTCAAGAGTTTTTGTTGTTGTTGTTGTTGTTGTTCAGTCGTGTCCGACTCTTCATGACCCCATGGACCAGAGCACGCCAGGCACCCCTATCCTCCACTGCCTCCCGCAGTTTGGCCAAACTCATGTTAGTAGCTTCGAGAACACTGTCCAACCATCTCATCCTCTGTCGTCCCCTTCTCCTTGTGCCCTCCATCTTTCCCAACATCAGGGTCTTTTCCAGGGAGTCTTCTCTTCTCATGAGGTGGCCAAAGTACTGGAGCCTCAACTTCAGGATCTGCCCTTCCAGTGAGCACTCAGGGCTGATTTCTTTAAGGATGGATATGTTTGATCTTTTTGCAGTCCATGGGACTCTCAAAAGGATTTTTTTAATCCCCCCAAAAGCCTTTTAAAACCCCCAAGAATCATTTTAAGAGAATGGGTGGGGTGGGGTTTAAAAGTCTTCACCTGACAATAAAATGAGGTCATAGGGACCAAATGAGCCACACTGAGCAGGGCCTTCCATAAGCTAAGGTTACCAGACGTCCCCGTTTGCCAGGGACAGTCCCTGGATTTACAAATCAGTCCCCTGACAAAATCCATCTATTTAGCAGGAAGTTGAAAAGTGTCCCCAGATTCATTGAAAAAATTATGGTAACCTTACCATAAGCAAGGTGTTACCACAGAGAAGGCCCCTCAAGAGAAGCTACAAAAACCACCTGAATTTACAGCCTATTCATATGCATATTTATTCAAAAGTAAATTCCATTGTGCTACTCCCAGGTAAGCAGGCATAGAATTGCCACCTTAAACACTGATAACTCAACCTTAAGCATGTTTACTAAGAAGTACTCCTGATTTCAGTTCAAACAGCTCAGGACCACAATACCTCAAGGACCCCCTCTTCCCATATGAACCTACCTCTTCTGAGGCCCTTCTTTGTGTGCCTCCTCCACGAAGGGTCCAGAGGATGGCAACACGAGAACGGGCCTTTTCTGCAGTGGCTCCCTGTCTATGGAATACTCTCCCCAGGGAGATTTGCCTGGCACCTTCATTATACACCTTTAGGTGCCAGGCAAAAAGGTTTCTCTTTAAGCAGGCCTTTGGCTGACTGACACTCAATGCCCTTTTAAAATGCGTTGGGGGCGTTATTGGACTGTTCTTGGTTTTATTCTGATTATGTATTATGTGTTTTTATATTGTGATTTTATCCTGTGAACCGCCCTGAGACCTGCAGGTATAGAACGGTATACAAAATTTAATAAATAAAGAATAAATAAATAAACTTGCTTCCTAGTAAGCAGGTTCAGGATTGCAGCTTGTGAGGTTCCTAGTTCCCATCACTGTGCTCATGACCTTGAATGAAATAAACTTCTCATATATATTTCAAAGAGAAGTAAAGAAGCCAGCAATAAAGAAACAACAAGGTGATGTTTCAACTGCTATCTCTAACGGAGTATGGAATCCAAACTTTAATAACTGTTGCCATTTACCAGCAGTCACACAAATTCTTGTGTGGGCACAATATGCTGATAAAAGAGTGGAAACTTACACAACCTTTGGTTAATTTCCTCTTACCTACCAACTTCTATTGATTTCATTGGTCTTTTCCTTGAACAAGCAGATTTGGGATTGTAGGTCTAAGCAACGCACTTCACAATACTTTGTGACCCTGCCCTTGGCTGCTCAACCATAAAATTGAATAACAGCGACGAACCGGTCTGCATGACAAGAAAGCAAGTTTTCAACACTGTGTGAGGAAGTTTGGAAAACACAAGAAAATCCACTGTTCTGTGCAGACGAAAAATAATGCTTGGAATTCAATTTGTTCAGAAGAAACGGTGCAATATAAAATGTAACCATATGCAGTGATATTGTCAACTGGGGTTTACCTAAGGAGAATGTGTGTCTACATCAGGGATCAGCAACCTTTTTCGGCCGTGGGCCGGTCCACCGTCCCTCAGACCTTGGGGGGGGCGGACTATATTTTTTGGGGGGGGGGAATGAACGAATTCCTATGCCCCACAAATAACCCAGAGATGCATTTTAAATAAAAGCACACATTCTACTCATGTAAAAACACACTGATTCCTGGACGGTCCGCGGGCCAGATTGAGAAGGCGATTGGGCTGCATCCGGCCCACGGGCCTTAGGTTGCCTACCCCTGGTCTACATAGAGGACACGGGAAGTGGGAGAAGGGTTAAAAGCAGGACCAGGTGTTGAAAGGTAGACGAGGCTATTGCTACTTTATCTCCCCCCTGGGGAATTGTAAAGGTTTGTGCATGGTTTCCAGAGTTTGACTTGGTAACACGACTGGACAGAAATTGTTTGAATCAACACGGACCATCCCTATAGTACAAAGGAAGAAACAACTCTAAAGCAGACAGGACACAGCATGGAAATAATTAAGCAAATGTCTGTAGGTGTTACAATGCAGGAGGCCAGGCTAGATTACTGTAATGGTTACTGCAGGGATTTCCTATACAGATAAACACTGTCTCATCAGCAGTCCACCTTCGCTGGGACAATTTCACATTTCACCATGGACAGGGCTTGTCATCAGGGATTGGCATTGTTAGGTGCTGGTCACACCCCAGGAGCCCTTGCCCTTTCTCTGGAAATGAAACAATTAGGACACAGAGGAAGAGGCAAGCAAATGGGCAAAGGAAATGAGAAAGAGAGCAAATGAGAATGTCTTACCCACCCACCCAAAAAAACATGGAGTCAGCAGTGATCATGAATATGAATAAAAGGCTCTTTCTTCCTTTTCTGCTCTTTTATAGCTTACTCTATGGCTTTTATTATAATGTACAGTATTGTTCTTTTTCAGATTTTATGTCATGCCTTGCGCTTTGAAAATTTCGTACATCACTTGTGGGCTCCTTATGTGTCAAGCGACTAACAAATTGAATCGATAATATAAAAAGACATCAGACAGTGTAGTTGCATTTGCTTGTTACCACCAGGAGCAGTATTAGCATTACCTTGCACATATCAATTTTGTTTTTATTTCACATGTGTTTAAATATATTGAACCAATTATATGTATATTGGTGCAGAGGAATGTTCCATTATGTTCAGTGGGACTAGTTCTTAAGTAAATGTACTGCAATCATATGCAAATGTACTGCAATCATATGCAAAATAGTAGTAGTAGTAGTTATAAGAAAAATACTGCTCCCTTTCAACATAGTAGTAGTAGTAGTAGTAATAGTAATAGTAAAAATATTCTTTCTCATCTTTCATCCAAATAACTCAAAATGACATAAATTGTTCTGCTCCTTTCAGTTTTATCCTAACTATACTCCTCTGATATACTTTAGGCTGAGATACATTGATTGGCCCATTGCTATGAAGTGATCTCCATGGCTATGGGGACCTGAACCCTGGTCACCCAGGTTGTAGACTAAACTCCTCTCCACGCTAGTGTTTAATTGCAGGGACACAGGTGGTGCTGTGGTCTAAACCACTGAGCCTCTTGGGCTTGCTGATCGGAAGGTTTGTGGTTTGAATCCGTGCAACTAGGGTGAGCTCCCGTTGCTCTGTCCCAGCTTCTGCCAACCTAGCAG